>WBMW01001716.1:1554311-1564948 GCA_013396635.1 Penelope pileata
ACATCCCTACAGACCCCAAAACCAACGTGCAGCCCTGACACGAGCTGCAGCCATGCCTTCAGCACGGTGGAGATGTGTGTGTATAGCGCTGTTCCAGATCTATCACCCCCTGACAGGTGCACATTCGCTCACAGTTGATTTGGAGCTACCGCTGGTTTGGCTCCTCTTCCTCTCACATTAAACTGCAGCTATTTGTTGTAGGTCTTGGAGACCTTGGTTATTTCCTGGGTTCTGTTCCAAACAACTTTTAAATGACTTCAGGGACGCAAATTCTCTGCTGCGTTACATTAGACTGTAGCTGAAAAGATACAAAACCACGTCTTTCAAACGCCTGGAGTCTTGGGGGCTCACCAACCACCTTCACAGCTGGTTTAAGGACTGAAGGCCACGAGCCACTGAGATGGTGCTTCAGCAAATCCCCATCAAGGGTGCATGGAAAGAAATGGCTCTCAGCCTCCTCTAAATGTGATTTCTCCATTCCATTTTGTATTGATTTACTGCTAGCTCCCATCTGGCGCATGCTACATGCATGACAACGTCTTTCTGGACCACCACTTTCTGCGATTCCTCCTTGGATACTTACATGCTCTCTTAGGTTATCTACCCCCTGCATATCATCTCGTGCTTTCCCAGCTGGAACTAGTGAGAATGGCCAATAAAATCTCTCTCTCTCTCTTTTTTTTTTTTAATCTTACAGGAACTCCTGTGCTTGATTTTTAAGCATTTGGTCTCTTTGATGAAGGAGTACATTTGATGACACAGCAACGCACATTTTAGGAAGCAAGAGTAAGCACAATAAAGCTATATGGCAACATGTATTATTCGTTAGGCTTTTTTATTAAACAGTTAGATTTCATTAACAGCTGCCCAACATGAGATGTGGCCATTGAGGCGAATCGTGTCTCAGCCCACAGAAAAGCTGAGCCATCACAAGTTTTACCTGAATGATAATTTTTTCAGTGGAGGCATGAATAATGGCGCAGCCCTATCTCAAGGCAGCAAGGTTTTGTAGATAGGAGCTTCTCAGGAAAAGAACCACTACCTAGAGAATCAGATGGGGCAGTGCCAATTATGCTGCTAATTATTATTTCAGGTTAAGTGGGTATTTATGTGCTATCTATGCTAGCTAACTCAGTTCTCTGTACTCTGCACTGCCGTAATTTCTGTGGTCACAGAGCCACATCCAATATAAAACAGACTCACTCAAAGCTAGCTTCTTATGTCATAAGAGTGAAGATAATGAATACTTATTTTATTGGGGCATTATCCAGCAACAAGTCATTTATTGGTGTATTACATGAAAAAGATGACGCTTATTAGATGTGAGGATAATACAAAGCTGAGAAGGGCCTACAAGTATATTGGAAGACATAATTAGAACCTGACAAACTGGGAAAAAATAGCACAAGATCTGTGATGCAGTTCAGTGTGGATAAGTGCAAGGTAACTGCACTTTGATACGAACAATCAGTTTCACAGAACCAGGGTGAGATACCACCAGCTGAGCAGAAGTTCTTCATGAAAGAGCTGGGCGGGAGAGGCTGATTACAGATCACAAGCTTAGCACCAATCAGCTTGGCTGTGATTTTGTCGTGAAGAAAAGCTCCAGGTTACACTGGTAGGTACAAATAGGAGCCCACCCTGCTAGGGAAGTAAATGAGTCCTTCCTGCCCAGCTCTCCCTCGGCTCAGATATTATGACCAGTTTTGGATGCTGTGCTTCAGGAAAGAGAAGCTCTAGTAAGGAAAACTCCGGGAAAGATGCAAATTTGATCAGAGGTCTAAGCAGTATTGCCCATGGCATTTTTATCCTGGTGAAGACCAAAGGGAAAATCTGATTTTCTTACAGTGCCTGAAAGTCTGCTGAAAAGGGGTCCTAAATGAATTGGATAAAGTGTAGCAGGTTTAAAATACACAAAAGGAGATTAAAGTTGAAACTTTAACAGTGCAGGCAACAACATAACTTTGGGCTGCCATGGGACCCCTTGAGGTCTTTCAGAACCAGTTGTACAGATATCCGTCAGGACTGACCCTGATGTACTCAAAGTGCCTCACCACAGAGCATGAACCTCGCCATCTCTCAAAATCCACTCTTCAGCCTACCTTGGGGCTCCAAAGAAATACTGTGTTGGAGCCCGAAGGCTCTGCACAAACTGGATGAGAAAGCACTGGGGAGTGTATATGGTGAATAGCAAGGAGAAAGTGTAGGAATTCTGAAAGCTAGTTTCTCTGTCAGAGCTAAATACTACAAAATCACAGGCTTGGGAAGATCAGTTATGAGGACGCTACATTAAAAAGAGAAGGAAGCTAAGAAGAAGCCTCACGAGGAAAAGAAGCGTGAACCAAACTGTAAAACCAAAAAATGTGACACCAAGACAAAAACAACTGACAGAGAACCCTCCTGTTGAACTGTTCCATCAAACTCTTTACTTAAGTAAATACAAAGGATTATGTATTTCTCCGCCATTGCTGAGAAACTGGACAAGAAATCCAAGTGTGAGAAAAACATTAACTTGGAAGATGACAGGAGAACCAGAAAAAAGGGAGAACTAGCAGACACTGACTGCCTTGAGAAAATTGTCAAGGGGCAGTTCCAGCAGATCCATCATTCATCTACTGTGAATGAACACAAATATCCCAGACTCACTAGGACAAATCTGTCCAAAAAAACCTGATGAACTTCAGCTCTGTGCAGTGACACCAGATCTGTGTGAAAGGTCCCAAATGTGTTTGGAAAATCTAATTTTCTGGATTTGTTGTGTGTATTCTAAGTTGCTCCCCCACTATTTTGCAATAATTTGCCTGCAAATGTACCAGACCTTAACAAAGCCCCAAGAGGAAGTGCAAAAAGAGGCTGAATCTAATTCTCTGTACTGTTTTTCGCAAGGAAACAAACGGCGATTCTTTGTTAAAATAGCATATGCTTATCTCCCACTTGTAGGTTAGGCCTCCCAGTGTATCACAGCTCTGAAACTTTTCTAGAAAGCAGTACTTACAGGGTTGCATTCTTGTACAGTATTGAAGATTTACAGAACAGGATGTGGGCTTTGTACACCTCACAAACCCACTTCCTTTTTGTTTTTCCTCTGCACAAAACTTATCTGCAGGCTCATAATGGTTACTGAGCTATTTTTACCCCATCCACGGTCGCTCTTCGCCAAAGCCTCTGATTTTATCACTAATTTATGATATTGAGTTTTCTTTAAAGCAACAGTGACTGAATCAAGAACATGAGACTTTTGGTTTCTGTTCAATCATAGAGTCATAGAATCATTAAGGTTGGAAAAGCCCTCTAAGATCATCCAGTCCAACCATCCAATCCATCGCTACCATGCCCACTGACTCATGTCCCTCAGTGCCACATCTACACATTTCTTGAACACCTCCAGGGATGGTGACTCTACCACTTCCTTGGGCAGCCTGTTCCAACGCTTGACCAGTTGGAGAATAAATTTTTCCTAACATCCAAACCGAGCCTCTCCTGGTGCAGCTTGAGGCCATTACCTCTCACCCCATTACTAGTTAACAGGGGAAGCAGCCAACCCCCACTGTATGAGGAAGTAGTGAAAAGAAGAAACACTATCTAAAGATTAAAAGGCAAATCCAACAGTCGGTATTAAAAAACATCCAAATCCTAATGACTTTCAGGCTTTTAAAGCTTGTCTTTGAAGCAACTCCTATATTGATCAACATCATAACTAAAATTCCTGATTTCAAAGCATTTAGTTAGAACTTCCTGCTCCGCTAACCAGAGGCTTGGCTCAACAAAATCCCAGAAGCAGGAACTCCAGAAGAAGAGTTTTGGCTAGAAAGAGACAAGTTGCTTTACAGGTGACAACTACCTCCTCACATCCACATCCCAAGCTACTTCCTATCTACATGAGAGGAGCCGGCAGGCAGGCGCTGATCTCTGCTCTCTGGTGACAGTGACAGGATCCAAGAGAATGGTGTGGAGCTGCATCAGAGGAGGATCAGGTTGGCTATTAGGAAAAAGTTCTTCACCAGAAGGTGTTTGGACCCTGGAACAGGCTCCCCAGGGCAGCGATCACAGCCCCAAGCTGACTGAGTTCAAGAAGTGTTTGGACAGCGCTCTCAGACATCGGGTTTGAACTTTGGGTAGTCCTGTGTGGAGCCGGGAGTGGGACTCGATGCACCTTGTGGGTCCCTACCAACTCGGGACTGGGAACGTAGATATGATTCTACACATGAGGGAGGGTGGGCGACACATGATCTGGGCACGTGGGTCCATCTACTTGTGTACAGAGAGGAGGTCAGCAACTGTAGACACACTGGCTGCTGAGTCTTTTTTTGGAAAGACTTGATCTCATTTACCCCTAGCTGAAAGCCAATACCCACCTTGGTCTGCCCTTAAAATCTGCCCCTCTTTAGGGACCTGCCAGGGGTCACATGCCATTTGCTTTGGGTACTCAACAAAGCAACGTGCTTCCCTGCCTACAGCGGGCGATGCAGACCCAAACCTCCAGAACAAATGTGTCTACCCCAACATGCACCAAATGGACTAAATCAGTTTTAGGACATGTACTGAAAGATCTCAGCTATGATTTAATTGCACCTGAGGTGATTAAATACCGTCCTGTTGAAGAAAATGCACGTTTAAGAAATAAATACAAGAACAGTGGATTGGAAACCTTCTTTTAATTCACAGTGTAACTCACAGCAATTAAGGCATCTTAAAGTTTAATTGAGTTCTGAAATACGCTCAAAATAACCATATAAAAAGAAAATACTATTGTAACTAATGTTAATTTTTTATTGACATATACAAAATCTAATGGTTGTGAAATACAAGACTCTGATGCATATATTCTGGTTATTAAAACGAGGGGTTAAACATTTCCCTTCAAGTCTGGCTAAGACAGCAGTGTCTATGCAGCTTGCGATAGATATTCCAAGACTTTTGTACCTTAATAAAAACAGGCTATCGTTATCTTTGCTTTCTTTTAAATCTTGTGATTGAATTATTTTTGAACATCATAAGGAGAAAAAGAGAGTCAAATGGAATAATAAATTAGCTGTTTTTCATTTATTTCTCTGTGTTTTTCTTATATCCTGAAGCTGACTTCCCCTGTTTTGAACCTACACATGAATGACAGCTATTTAACTTAACTTTATTGGCAGATCAGTTTTTCATACAAAACTTAGACGTGTAGTGGAAGCTTTTCATTAAAATTAATAACATCACCAAGGTTTCTTGTTTGCTTTTATGGTAAAGCAAAGCAAACTTTGTTGTGAAACACCCTTATACTTCAGCAGAAGTCCACCAAAACTCCTCTAAAAACAATAAAAATCAGGTCACAAGCTAAACCAGAGTATTTTCATTTAGATTTTTTCGTGCTTTGGGAATGGTTCGATCAAATTTTCACTCCTAATAAAAAGAGGGGCCAGGAGCAATTATTCTTTTTAAATTTAACCACCATCTTCAATTAAACACCACGACCTTATTACGTGACAGGGATGGATATTCGGCTGCATGAAGTAGTTAAAAACCATCAGCCCCACCTCTCAGTGAGCGATCCCCTTCCTCTGAACAGTCAACCTGCAATGTCAGGGAAAAGCATTCATGAGATGATAACAACAGAAAACTGTCCCCATTTGCAGAGCTACCAAACTGGTCATCCTCTGAAATAAGCCCAGGGGACTGAAGCCCGAATGCTCCTTTCTGATTAGAAAATTAAATTACGGCTGAGAGAAAACTTTGGTATGCCTACTTCTATTGTCTTCGTGTCTTTCAAATTGTTAAAAAAATAAAAAATAAAGTAAAATCCCTGGGGACAGGAGCACACAATTGAAAGTGACAGCTACAGCAACTTAATGAGTATCTACTTGCGGAGCCACAGTAATTGTGTTCACACTTGTTGTCCTCTCTAGTTGTAAGGTAGAACGCATTAATTCAATCTAGTTCTGCCAGAACGTAATCTAGTTTGCTCTACTTCTCAAAACACAAACGGTCTCGTGGGAAGCAATAGGTGTGAGTTTAAACTGTTTTGAGATGCAGATGGAGTTAACTCCGTTCGTCTGTCCTGGCTGAGTCCCTGACAGCTAGCAACTATCTAACAATCTGCTTTTATAGTCTGGATTCATTTTCTACAGATCTAGGGGGCTGCAGTGGCTCAGCACAGGGCTGGGCAGGCTCCAGCAGCAGTGCAGCAGAGAGGATGCCTGGATTTGGGAGGAGTGGGGAGAGCAGGCAAGCAGGCAGGGTCTGTGTACACCCCACAGATCTGCATGGTACACCAGGTACCTGTTCAAATGTTGGCTCCCTGATTCCAAAGATGCTTAAATGAAGACTACACACAGCTTAACCTGAGGAGAAAAGAGCTGCTTGTCCATCGTATCTGATGGCTTACGATCTCCCTGTTCAGCGTGCTTGCCTGCTGGGAACCCAGTCCAGGATTTTACCAGGAATTTCTCAGTGCTTTGTGAAGTGCCTTCCCAAAGCCAGGTACCAGAATGGCATGGAAGGGCTGACTGCTGCCAAACTCCCTGTACTCAGCAGATGTGCTGGGAAGCAGCCTCCACACTCCCCTGTTTGCCAGCTGTAACACATCACTGCGCTGAGCCTGGGGTGAGAGGCACCACTCACCATGCCTGGAGAACCACTAATGCCAAGCTGGCAAGCACTGATTACTAACATTCATCAGCGCAGACCTTGGCTCCAGTCCTACAATGAGGTCTGTTGAGAGCTGCTATCTCACCTTTGTACAGAGTTCCCTGACTTCAGCAAGGCTTAAAGTACAGCATTCAGCTCAATCAGAGCTCACGTTGGGCTCTACTACTACAAAACAAAAGCACTGCTATTTGAAAACCCAAATGCTTTGATTTTCCTTAAAAAAGCCCACCAAACCCCAACTGGCCTCCAAGCAGCACAGCTCCACCTCATGCTCCTCCAGCAGTACAGCAAATCCCACCCCATGCCCTCCTGGCTCCTCACCAGTCTGGCTCTTGTGCACCCAGGGCTGCCACTGACCTCGGCCAAGCTCAGGAGCAGCCTCCTGTCCCCCGGTGAGTGTCCAGGTGTGGCTCCTGCTCGCCTCTGGAAAGCTGCTGTTTTCATGAAGATTTTGTAGTTAGTAAAACAAGGGACAACGTCAGTGCACAGATGAAAGGGAAATTAACAGTGTGATCACCTGAAAGTGCTAAGGATAGGGTAAGAAAAATCAGCCACCTTTCACTGCTGTTAGTTGTATCTTGAGTTTGTTAACACCTTTATGGACAGTTCTAATCAGAGAACTTATTTGGCAAGAAGTGTTAGATGGAAGACTAAACATGATCTCAATCCTTAACAGCTACTGCTGGCTATACTTCCTGAAAGGCTGCAATTACACACAGCTCGCAGCAATCCATGTGATAACAGCATTGCCAGCCCAAATGCAAAAATATGGCAGTGAGTAAGGACAGGAAGTTACTGTTGTTCTACTGTCCTGCAATGAATGAAAACAGATCTAAAGGCCCAGTCCCTCTTTTGTACTCTGATGTGCAGTCAGAGGCTACAACAGCTAGCATGAAACGTATGCAACACTATGTTGTTTTCTGCATAAAAATATAAGATATTTATAGAGAAACTCCAGCCTATCATAAGACAGTGTGGTTAGCCACAGGCTGCTGAAGTCTGAAATACGATAGCTCGAAATAAAAGACTTGAGAAGTGAGCAGTAAAAGTGTCTGAAGCTTGAAGTTTCTAAACCCTGGAAGGCAGCAAAATGCCAGCCATGTGGCACAGAGGGACTGGGTAACTCCCGAGCCTCCTCTGAGAAGCTGCAAAGGATGTCGTGCGGGGAAGGGGGACCGACCGTCTGCCTCCTGGTCAGATGTGGGCTGAGATATTTGCCTGGACAAGCCTTGTCTAGCTCAATCTTTGGTGGCAGAAAGTTTCTCTTTCCCCGAAACATACTTTTATCTTTTTCCTCTCAGCTGTGTGGTATAGTGACAGTGTAAGCAACGTGCGTAAAAGAAAGACTGGCAGCACTGAGGCAGCCCCAAAGCAGCCCCGTGTTCTCAAACTCACTATAAATAACATAACTGATATCTGCATTCACATTTAGTGCAGAAACTCCAGCACTTAGCAGCTGAATTTTCCACGTTGTCGCCTTCCCCAGGTGAAGTCTGGGAAACCAGGGCAATGGTAAGGTTTTTAGCCTCACAGTGAGGCAGCTGAGCTCCTCAGGAACAGTCGTCCATTCTGGGCACCCAGCACTTCCTCCCACTGACCATCCTGCCCTTGCTTTACCACCCTCCAAGCCATAAATACTGTCCCCGCACATTCCATTTTGGTACGTGTTTCTTTAGTCCCTGCACACATCACCTCTCTATCATTAAGTGGTGAAATGCCTCGCTGCCCATGAAACTCAGCCACCTACAGACAGACCAGCTGGCGTGAATCTGTTCAGGGCGAGCGCTCCTGTTTGCCTCTCTCTGAACTGTTGCATCTTCATTCTGATCACCCTCTTCATCACAAACCAGCAGTCAGCAGCTTCTCCCTGAGAAACAGTGAACATCAGGAGAGTGCTGTAGTCTCAGGATGCGTAAGAAGGGAGGCCCAAACCTCCTCCTACACAGACAGGTAAATCGTTTTTGGTATGATGGCACATCATCTTCCAGATCTGAAGCATAACACATTACAAAGCCTTGGACATGTTCACCTTTCACTGTCCTTACTGGAAGGCCAAACCCTCAGCCCACTGATACCTCTTAGTTTTCCACCTAGATTTACAATGTGTCCAGATCCATGCTCTTCTATCAACATCGTTCATTACCTTAAACGGCCACTCCTTGACTCTGCCCTGGCTTATTTGTCACCAGCAGCCATACCCCTCCTCCACATTTGCTCTTGCTGGGTTAGCCAGACAAATGTGTACTCGTGCAGATAAGCTTTGCTCTGTTCCAGTAACCCTCCTGGGTGCATTTCTGTACAAGTTCCTCTTTCCTGGACACGGCTCACCAGACCCGGACACAGTAAAGTCCCACTAGCAACTCAGGGGTTTGACCTGATCCACATCACAGTCACATTTGTGAGGTTTTTTTTTAGTAACTGCATTTCAAATTGTTAGCTTCCTTTCATCGCTGACTAATAAACCCAGGTATTTTCCCAGTCCTCTGCCAGAGAGCTCCTTGATTTACAGTGCAAATACTCGTTACCTCATACGTGCAGGGTCCTGCATTTCCTGCTGCTACACATTCTCGTAGGCTCACTTCTACTACTCAAAGATCTCACATCACTAACAGAAATGAGATTATTCACCAAAAATAATACTCATTTCTGACTAGACTGACCAGGCTCGGTAACGTTTACAACTGGGTTCTGACAGTCCTGCAAAAATTCTTTGTATCTTTGTTACTGAGCGCATTTAGATCACACAGATGGGTGTGGTTTTGGTTTTGCTCTTGTGGTTTTATACATGGGCACTGCTAGAAGCCAGCGAATAATCTTTCTTCTAGACAGACTAAAGCTGTGGGCATCTTACTAAGATAAATTTGTTTTGAAGCTCTGCAGATCAAAAAGAAAAAAAAAATCAGAGAGGAAAAGAGGAGCTGTAACAGTAGTGGGCCCAAGCAAGACACCAGAAAGCTGAAAGCACTGCACATGGCAAGCACTTAACCAAAAGGCTCAGCCAGGAGAGCGTGCACCTCAGGCCCAGAAACACATCTCCCATTGAAAATCCCCCTTTAAGTTTGGAATCACGAAAACAGGACAAGGAAGCAGAACTGGACTCGCCTGGTAGGCAGGAGGAGGCCAAGTGCCTTACCTAAGGTGCATGACAGGACAATGTGAAGGGAAGAGCAGCTCACTGAGAAACGTAGCCCTAGGAGAGCTCCTTTCCCGACAGTTTTCAGAAAGTACCTGAGCAGCAGAGCAGTGGCCCTGGCTGAACCAGAAGCTTCTAATGGAAACAAAGTCCTTTCTCCCTACATCCACTCCAACCAGTGATGATTAAGAAAACAAAAATAAAAAGAGTCTCAGAGCGGAGACACAAGCACACAGACGTGAGCACCTCTCTGGACTGGCACACGACCCCTGGAGGAGCTGTTCCTGTCTCTCACCAGGTGTCCTCAGTTCAGTTACCGTTCACTCGGAGCTGCAGCCCCGGCTCAGCTGGCCCTCAGCCTCTGCCAGGAGGGGCTTAGGGGGCAGATGCTCCTTAGCAGCAACCACACATCGATTCCCCTCGCCACCACACACCAACAGAATGACGGCGCCTCTCCCAAGGCCGCTACGACGGATTTTATTAATCCCGTTTACTGTCGTGTACACCGCTGGCACTCGAACGGCGGGCTTGGGTCCTTCGCACAGCCCTAGGCCAGCCCCGGTGCCCCGGCAGCTCTCCAGCACCAGACCCTGCCCAACTTCTCCGCGTGGCGAGGCGGAACCTGGGCCTCCGGGGGGACCTGCGCATGGCCGCCCGGGAAAGGCCTCTCCCAACCGCCCACCCACCTATCACCACAAGGCACAAAGCGGGAGCCATCTCCCGCTCCGCACCCCCCGGGGTCCTCCCGATCGCTCCCCGGGGCGCCACAGACCCCGACCCCGGCATCCCAACCCCACTCGCGACCCCGCAGCTGGCACGGAGGGCCGTTGACAGACACTTCCGGCCGCGGGGTCGCCCAGCCCCGGCCCCGCCC
>WBMW01001716.1:1565176-1591647 GCA_013396635.1 Penelope pileata
GGCGGCGGGAGGAGGATGCGCGAGTACAAGGTGGTGGTGCTGGGCTCGGGCGGGGTGGGGAAGTCGGCGCTCACGGTGCAGTTCGTGACGGGGACGTTCATCGAGAAGTACGACCCCACCATCGAGGACTTCTACCGCAAGGAGATCGAGGTGGACGCGTCGCCCTCCGTGCTGGAGATCCTGGACACGGCGGGCACCGAGCAGTTCGCCTCCATGCGGGACCTCTACATCAAGAACGGGCAGGGCTTCATCCTGGTCTACAGCCTGGTCAACCAGCAGAGCTTCCAGGACATCCGCCCCATGCGTGACCAGATCATCCGCGTCAAGAGGTGCCGTCTCCGGGTGCCTGGGTGGCTGGGTGCGTGGGTGGGTGCCAGCCCGGCGGGGATGGGGGCTGCCGGCCCAGGCCCTGCGGCTCCCGCCGTCCCCACAGCCGCAGTGCCACGGGCGGTGGGTGCCCATCGCTGCTGCCACCGCGGTGGTGGGCGTCCATCAGTTGGCTTCACTGCCATGCTCTGTGCTGGGTGCTCGTCCCTGGGTGCCTAGCTGCAGCCATATCGTGGTGCCCATGGGTCATCCCTTGGGGAATATGGGCTTAGGGGTCTTCTCCAGCCCTAACGATTCCACGATGGCAGCCAGCTGAAGCGTGGTGTGAGTGAGGAAATGCTGCTGGATGGGTCACTGCAGGCACAGCTCTGCTGCTGCCCGTGGAGAGGGTGTGTAATGGTGTCACGGCTGGGGCTTGGGCATCTGGGAGGGGAAGCCCCTGCACATGGCTCAGCTGGACGTGGTGGCAGTGGCCTGCGTGGGGCTGGGCACTGTCTGCCCTCTGGGGCCCATGCACACAGCATTGTGAAACCGGGAGGAGGGTGAGCGGGGGAAAGGGGAGCGACCCGGCGGGGCCCGGTGGCTCTCTCCTGGTAGGTGTTCCTTAGTGCGTGCCCTAACTTTCTCACAGGGGGTTATAAAGGCTTATGCGGTGGAGTTATTTTGAACTTGCTGTAAAAAATACATTCTCTGTGCCCTTATGATCCTTATCACACACACACACACACCTTGTGGAAGGGGAGTTTTTCTTGGAGCTGTTGGCTTCCCCGTGCTTAGTCAGTGCTGTGAGCTCAGCCCTCCCCAGCGCCCTGGCTCTCATGCCGTGCCCAGCAGCGCGGCGGCTGCGCCCAGACCCGGGCTGACATCTGGAGATGGCGAGGCAGAATAGAAAGTGACTCGTGCTTCCATAGTTACATTGACTCAGCACTGCTCAGGGTGGCTTTCGGCGCCGCTCTTGTTTTCCCTCTGCTGTGCCTTGTACTGCAGGGCTTCAGCTTCTGGCTTTCGGTGAGTGACACACAGGCAGATTAAAAATCCTAGGGTTTCTTTATGCAAAGGAATCTAAAAGCAGCCGAAATCCTGGTTCTAGCCAGCCCTGGTGCTTTTAATTGAGTTGTAGTTCAAAGGGAAATGCTGGTGACTTGCAGCGTTACAAAGTGAATTAGGAGATGTGATTTCAGCAAGTGCACCAGACCTTCCCCCCGAACTTACCTCGTGGTGTGTTTGTGGGTTTGTTGCTGTTTGGTTTCAGAACTTGATGCAAGTTGGCAGGCAATGCAAGCCCCAGTGCACTGTCAGTTTAACTGGTAGCAAGGGTGCAAGCTTCGCTGGAAGAAGGCGTTTACAGGTACGTACCTGTGCAAGCAGTTCTGAGTTACAATTTACAGCTGCACAGATGCATTTAGTCCATGTTGAGCAGCACATAATGAGAATCCCATTTACCTGGGGATTTTGGAGGACATGTACCTGAAAAATGCAAGTGTTTGCTTGTGTCGATACAAAACCGTTTTTAAAGTCTCTGAACTTTCGTTGTACCTGGAAGTGAATTGATGAGGTCTCTTAACCCCTGGGTATCTCTGCATTTTACATCTTGTCCTTGCTATCTTTTTTCTGATGAAAGACTCTCTGTGTTCTTATATAACTAGGGAGTAATTATAGTTACTCTCCTAAGAAGTAGAAGAGCCAGGTGAAATTTCCTCTTCAAGGTGAGATGCAGTCTTCAATTTTCTGCCTCCCCGGTCTAACCACCACATGCCAGACCAAACTAAGCTAAGAAGTCCTTCATTCCACCTGGTGGAGTTCATTTACTTTACAGGAATGAATGACGTGCTTACAGGGCCAAAAGAGAGGGGAAAAAGTTGAGATGGCTGGTGCCAGTGGAGTTTCTGTTCTATTAAATGGCTATTTAATATTAATACATGCATAAATAGACTTAAACAGGACTGAAATCCAGGCCTCCCAGTTTCCAGAGAAGTCTCCTAATGGCAAAACTCTGCAGTCTAGTGTGTAGAGGCTACAGAGACAGACTAGGCACTGTCTAGTGTGGGAGCCTCACATCCCTTTCAGGCGTGGTGCAGAGCTTTAACAGGAAGAGTGGAGGATGTCTCCATTGCCTTTGAGCAGGTAATTAAAGTTCTTCCTGGGAAATCTTGGTTTAAGTGTAAACAATCTTTTCCAAGTAAACAAAACATTTTTGTCTAGATCTTTCTGAGGAGGCACTTCACCTCCAGTGCAGAAGTCCTTTTGGTGCTGAGTGGATGGGTGCACTTCCAGCAGTTCTGAGCAGAGATAGGATGAGCAGAAGGGAAGGGTTTTAGAAGTGCTGTCTATGCTGTAGGCTGGAGCTTCCTGCAGTTAAGGATGCTGCCAGCGTTGGGTGGAGGATCACGGTGGTACGAAATCACAGCTGGTGGTCTTTCTCCTCTGGATGCTCCTCTTTACAGTAGTTTCTACCCAACGAGGGACTTGGCCATAGCTTGCGTTGTACAGAGCAGTCACCCCTGCAGTGAGCTGTTCTTGCAGTGCCTGCAGCCAGCCCTGCTTATCTGGAATGTGTGCTTTAGCATGAGTGCATGGGGAGAAGGAAACTGTTGAAAGGGTGAGTGAAGCAGTGGGTGCCTTGTTTTGCAGGCTGAGGAATGTAATCAGAAGAGGAGGATGGGAGAATGTGGTGCCTCAGTGTGGGGTGGTGGGTTCTGCGGAGTGAGCCACAGGTGTAGGGCTGCTGTCTGGACTTGGCATCTTGGGAGCACCTCCACCCTTGTTTGAAGCAGTTATCACTGGTGATGATAGCTAAATAAACTTATTTTTGGGCACTCCTACTCTCAACACAATGAAATGCTAATCTGAAATTGTTCAAACCCCATGTGTTCAGGCACTCAGTGCCAGCTTCTGGCTCCTACTTGTGCCAAATTTGTGCCTTGACTCTTCTAATTCTTACAGATAAGTACTTGCAAATGCTGAGAGATGGTAGCGTGGGAAGATGGAGCGTACCCCATCATATTTTTCATGTGGTAGCTTTGAAGGACTCTGCATGGTTCCTGTGTACAAAAAGGTTGTAGGGAGTCAAGTGCTGCTTTACTGCCTTCTGGTGAGATGCACAAAATGTTATCTGTGCATTTCTAGGTACTGCAGTTCTGAGATCCTTTTTCCCTCCAAAGTGGATTGGGAAGCTTAGCAGCAAAGAGTATCTTTTGCTGCAGACAGAGATCACTCTAGTTTCAGAATTAACTGTTTTCTGGAGAAACTTCTTGCAAGGCTGAAAAGGATGAGGTGGCCCATCCCAGCAAAGGTCTGCAGTGCAGTAAGAACAGAAGCTGTCAAATGAAATGGATTGCAAGTGGCACACTCCAGTTAGATATCAAAGTTTACAAAGAAATGGTGAATCTGTGGATTAAGAAGTGTAGGGTGGTGGCTTGTTGTTTTGTCTATTGTTTGTTGATTTGTTTGGGGGTTTTCTGTTGGATAATTTCTAACACTGTTGTGTTTGTGTGATCAGAAAGCCCTCTGAAGATGATCTGCTAATATTTACCATACAGGGCAAGTGAGAGGGTGATAGCTAGGAAGGTGGTAATGGATCTAGAGAACAAGATGTATAAGGAGGGCTGAGGTCCCTGGGTTTGCTCAGCCCAGAGCAGAGGAGGCTGAGGGGAGGCCTCATGGCGACCTACAGCTTCCTCACGAGGGGAGCGGGGGGGCAGCGCTGAGCTCTGCTCTCTGGTGACAGCAACAGGGCCCAAGGGAACGGCATGGAGCTGTGTCAGGGGAGGGTCAGGGGGTGTTAGGAAAAGGTTCTTCCCCAGAGGGTGGTTGGGCCCTGGCACAGCTCCCCAGGGCAGTGGTCGTGGCCCCACGCTGCCGGAGTTCAAGGAGCGTTTGGACAGTGCTCTGTTATACGATCTGATTTTTGGGTGATGCTGTGCTGGGCCAGGAGTTGGACTCCACGATCCTTGTGGGTCCCTTCCAATTTGGGGTAATCTATGATTCTGTGGCATACTGAATTTAATTTGGGATATGACTTTGCCAATATTTTTTTCCCATTAACGTATGCTTAAACGTAGTTAGCTAGGTGTTCTAGGTGCTCGTGTAGATTTTAACAATGTATTTTCCCTCTCTGTCCTTAACACGTCCATTTTTAGTAGAAATCTATGAAATAGAAAGTATTTCTATTCAAGCAGAAACTAAAGCACAGAAATGAATATCTTGCAAAGTTGATTTGCTGTTCTTCGCTTGTCGTCGTTTCTCTAGACATCTGAGCGGTGCTTTGGAGACTGGACTGTTGTTTTCGTATTTTGGAGAATCTACCAGATAATATTTCAAGCAGTACTTCTGGGCAATGCTTTGTCTCAAGTAGTAGGAAAACAAGTAAATATTAAACTTCTAATTAATCTCTTGCTTTTTTTCTCTAGGAAGCAAGGACCAGAAAATATTAGTTTTAATTGCTTAGGCTGCATTTTCAGTCAGTATTGGTATATTAAGAAATATCACAGAAATATGTCTAAAGTGAATGTTCTTTGTGGCAGTGTTTATCATCAGGATGAAAGTCTGCCTCTCGGTCTAGAGGTTCTGTGTGGCAATTTAAACATATGAGAGAAATAATTATTGAAATTTATTAATTGTGAAATCAGCATCTTGAGTCAATGATAATTGATGTATTTAGTGAGTTAATGGTGATTAAGTCTGAAAAACTATACTTGAAATTACAAATTGCTCAAAAGTTTAGTTTAAAAACATTGTTTTCCAAATGCAATGAAAGTTAAATATTTTTTACTCAAAGATCACTTAGCACATTGGGGTCCAGATCCTTATTAAAACTATATAATATCATAAAAATCAATGTAGAGTTTTGAAAAGATTAAATAGTTTAGTTTGTTCTTTAGCTATTCACTGCAATAAGTACTCTTCAAACTAGGTTGAATGTACCGGTGTTCACAGAATCCCAGAATGGTTAAGGCTGGAAGGGACCTCTGGAGGTCTTCTGGTCCAACCTCAAATTCTGGAAATCTCTGTCTGGTCCAACCCCCAGGTGTTCTGAAGTTTTATGTATTTTTCAGTTTTTTGATTTGAGAAAATATTTCTCTCTTTTTGAGAAGTATTTAGAGCAGGATTCAAGAGACACTGCTACAACACATTTGACAGCAAACATGGCTCCAGCCTTCCAGGAAGAAATAGCTAAACACCCAGTGGGAGTTAAACTTGGAAAATACTACTCCTTCTGAAGTACTGTTTGCAAAAGAACAAGTGTGTAGGGATTTTCACAGATGCTATCCATGTAGAAATGGTAGAAATAAGAAGAGACTGAAATCCTTAAGTCATTTTAGCAAGAGATTTTTTTCCCCTCCTGAGAATCTTGGTATAGTGGATCGATCATTCATCTTTAAAAGGAAAAGGCAGAGCAGGTAATGTGTGGTCCACATCCTCCATAGTGTGCCTCGCCGAGCTGCCAGCCACTTATGTGCTTGTCGGGTGAAACTTACCATTTTATTGTAAGAACAGATTAATAGGTTTTACGTAAGTGTACCTATTCCTGAGAAAACATGGGAAATTGGATGGAATTCTGACACGATGGGGGCTTCAGACGTTATACTTAGAATATTTTAACACAACAGAAGACGTATGCCAGCCCTTTTTTCTTTTTTTTTTTTGTTTGAAGGGATAATGCAGCTGTTTCTCAAATGAGAATTTTGTGGAGTTATATAAAATATTTGCATTTCCTTATATCTGGAGACTCAAAGAAGCAAGCACACATGTTTATACGTGGCAGTCCTATCAAGCTGACTCTCTGTGTAACACCAGATCCATCAGCTGTTGTTCAGATATCTTGTGTGTCTTACTGGGGATCTGGTGGGTGCTCTGTCCCTTAGAAAGCGCCTGCAATGGAAGGAGTGGGATACCTGTTTGCAGGATACAGGGCATCACTGTAAAATTTATTTAGTGCTAAACTCCGATTTTTGGTTTCTCTTTCTGTTTGTTAAATAACTTTACCAAACTTCTTTCTGGCTCTATAGAACTTAGATCTTTTTTTAGTCAATCTACCTTTGTTTTAATTTGAAATTAATTAAATAATTCTGTCAGACAAAATTATAGGTTTCTTGATTTAAGTGGGAAATTCATACATAGACAATCCTCTTAAAAAAAAAAAAAGCTGACAGCTCGGTTTTAAGCTATAGAAGAACATTTTAAAGTTGCTCAAGTTAGTCTTAAAGTTTGATATTTTAAGGTATTCATGCATCTTTGGAACATATTACCTTGAATGTTTTCCTGTAAAAGCTTTTTAACAATTTCATACTTGCAGAGTTCCCTTGATTCTTCCTTCCCCACTCACTTTCTTGGTAGCATGAAGCGTGCGTGCTCCTTTGAGCTACTGTCTGTTGAAACAATGGGAGTTCGAGTCAATGCCTTTAAGCAGAGTCTTAAACCCTGCCCAGCTAATCAATATCTTCTGACATTTATTTATTTTCCTTTGTAAGGGAAGATGGCATGACAGTTCTCATTGTGTGTGCACTGAAAACAAATCTTCTTATCCCCTCCTGCTTTTTAGGTGTTCTTTTGGACTTTTATTGAGAGCGCCAGGTAGGCAAACTCCTTTTCTATACATGTTTAGTTTAAATTGTGCTAGTTTAGAGTACAGCATTTTTATTTTTATTTTTTTTAATGATGCTTATATCACTTAGCATCATTTTCTCTTTTCAGGTCTTAATTGCTGCTGTAGCTTATGGTGTTGTAGAGGTGTGTGAATACATACGGATAGCTAGAACTGTCAAATTGTAGAACAGTATGTGGCAAGATTTCTTAAATTTGTTTTCAGTCATGCAGTGTTGTTTGTGTCTGTGCTGTAGAAATGCTATTTAATGTGTTAAAGATCAAGTGTAACAGTAACTTCAATGGCTTTCATAGTTTAGTACAGTAATACAGCATTGATGCTTGGGGCTGAATATCTTCCATCTGACTCTTCATTAGGCTGTTTTGACAGATTTTGCAGTGAATACTTCAAAAATTCCATCTAAAACTCATTGCTTACCAGAATTTCTGTTTTGCCTTTGATATGTAGACGTCAATAATTCTCTAAGTACTGTTTTCCATTCAGCCAACACAGTTGGCAGTAACTTGCATCTTTTCTTTCAAAATAACCATGATTGTCTGCTCTTCAGTTGGCTAGTATGTGTAAAACAAATTTTGTTGTTTTGTTGTTTTGGCCATAAATAAAACATTCTGAGTAAAAGTATGTTTAGTTCAATCTCTTCTGTTAGCGGGCATTCCCTTTGGAACAAAACTTTAAAAATAGGTTTTCTCTGACAATTTAGATTTAGATTAATAAAATTTGAAATGCCTGAGTGGGCGTCTGTCCCCAAAATTATTAAATCCATTCCTTTTCTAGTTTTCTCCTTAATTCACTTTAAGATTTCTTGTGTGGCTAAGAACAAACCTGTGGTTACTGGTTATTTAATTTCAGCAATATTGCAAGTGTTATTCAAACGACTTTTCCTTTTTTTTTTTTCCCCTTGTAAATTGTGTAGGTGGTATGTGATGATAACGTTTTGAGAGAGAATAGGGACAGCAATTGGGACTGCAGTGCTAAATTATCTTGGCACGTAGCGACTTGTACCAAGATTTTCGTGATTAAGGTAACAAGAACTATCGCAATCTGCTTCTTCATGTTCTCTTAATCATTAGCTTCCTGCTTTTTTTTTTTCCCCAGAAGTTTCCAAAACAGGACTAGTCTTCAGTTTCTGCTGCTGTAAGGCAGACGGTATAGTCCAGGTACAGTTACAATGGTGACTGCAACTCAGATGCTTTTTGTTGCCGATGGGCTGTGCTTTAGCAGCTGTGTTGTCTTAAATCCTAGTCTAGACAAGAGAATTAAAGGTGTGATGGGAGCATGTTATCCTTTCCCAACATTAATGTCAGGGCTCAATTAGTTGCCGCTGTGCTCTGTAAAAAAGAGATGCTGATGATTCTGCCCCCTCCCTGGAAGTATTCAAAGCCAGGCTGGATGGGGCTTTGGGCAACCTGGTCTGGTGGGAGGTGTCCTTGCCCATGGCAGGGGGGTTGGAACGAGATGATCCCTAAGGTCCCTTCCAACCTGAACCATTCTATGGTTCTTAATTGTCTTGGCTGGGTGAAAGGTTACCCTAGATGAAAGATCAGGTGAAGGACAAAAAAGGGGAAATAGTGCTTTCAGAGTTGACCAGCTTCTTTTGAAGCATCGCTTGAGTCACGTGGATAGGGCTTGAACATCTACTGAGACACAGTTGTTATCTAACGCAAAAAAATGAAGGTAATGAGGCAGATGCTATCAAAACATTTAAAGCAATCGATTAGGATAGCTGTCTGTGGTGAAATAACTCTGTAAAATAAGAGCTGTGTTTTTTCCATGAGTTCCCATTATGGTTCCAGTTAACAGGTAGCCACCTCAACTGAAGATTGATAGTGTTTGAGATTCCCATGTGAGTATCGACTCAACCGCGATTTAATTTGAACTGTAAATGAATTGGATCCTGGTGAATTGGATGAGGGCGCTGAACCTGAAGTGCTCTGAGTGTTGTGAAGAAAAGCTTCAGTCCTGGTTTCCCCATTAGCTGCAAGAAAAGGTGCTTTCAGGAAATAGCCACATAGATCACCTCTGGGCTGCGTGTGAGCTTGCTGTGACAAGCTAGTTTGGGTTTTGGGAGGAGACTGTTTGTGCCACTTGTCCTCTTACTCCTGGTACGTTTCACAGCACAGAGGACGAGCCAAGACTGATCAACCTACTTTCTTCTGATGAGATCTGCTTGCAGTTTCTCACATTGCTGTAGCATCTTTTTAACTGCTTTACAAAATCTTACTTGAAACGTTTTATAAATATGCAAAAAATCAGTAGGCTTTTTTCTTTCAGAAATGAGACGTGAACTTGATAAGAGCCCTTTAGAAATGCAGAAACGAAGTCTGCTCTCGAGAACTGCTTCTCCTCTGAAATTGCCTTTCAATATTTTCAATTTCAGTGTTAAATTTTAGAAGCTCATTGGTTTTGTCAGAATAAAACAGTGAATCTGAAATGCCATTTTTATGCCATTTTCCTATAAGTTGATAAATTTGTGTGTGTGTGTTTATAGATGAATGGATTTTTTTGTTTTCCTCCACCCACCTCTGTGTTTAATTACACTTGGACATGATGTGGAATCCTGCAGGTGTGTGTTGTGAACTACCAGGCAGCAGTCCTTGCTTGTATACTGCCAGTATACTGTGGGGTTCTCTGTATTTTTTTTTTTTTTTAACTAAGAAGGAATATTTTCAGTCTGTGTGTTATTTTTTCTGTTGCCAAAAGGACTTGATGGCAGTAAGGGTTTTCCTAGTAGTAATCTTCTACCTCCAGGTTCAACTTTTTGCTTCTCTTATGCTGTAGTAATTTTGCTGGAGACCAGTCAAAAGGTGGTGATTCTTCTGTTGTTGTTTGTTAACTCTAGGAATTCAGTTTCTCTTTGAAAAGAATTCGGAGGGCTGAGGATGATCACCTTGGAATGTTTCTTCTGGAGCATTCTCTCAGATACCTTTCATGGCCTTAAAAAAAACAAACAAAAAAAAAAAAAAAAAAAAAAAAAAAACACCCCAAACTCCTAACTAGTGTGAGGACTTCTGAGTCTGATCAAATCCAGGCTCTGCACCTGGCTGCCTGAGGAAGGCATCTGCTCTGCTAGTCTCAGAAGCAGCTAGATTCTTTGTAGCTGACATGCAGGTTACTCCCTACAATGCCTGAAAGAGAGAAGCATGAGTCACCCTCTGCTGGGTTAATGCTGCGATCCACATCCAAAATCCAAGCAGCGCTTCGGAATGAATTCTTCCATGGCTTTTGTTTGTGTGTTGTTAAGTTTTGGGGGGAGATGGGCTCAGTGTGGTACCACTTAAACCTCTTCCATCTGTTTCTTTAACAGACAGCCTCCTCGATGTACAGCAGGGGATCTGGGGGCAAGGAGGAGGGTGGTTTCATTTTTGTACTGAATGTGCAGGATGCTGTCCAAAGCAGTATGGGTGCAGTGAATCCTGGCATTAATTTTCTGAACATGTTATGCACTGGAGGACATGCTTTTTTTGTACTTATTTTTCTCCAGTTTCAACCTTCTCTTTTCTTGCACTTTCATTGGGAAATAGGGAGGAACTTGTATGAGAAACAGGTATTGCAAAAGAGCTTGGTGCTTCTTTTGTGTGTTGGTTCTTCAGGAGCTGTACACCAAAGAGTGTGGTCCTGTTGCATCAAACTCCTTGAACTGTCTCCTTACTTAGGTAGAATGCCAGCTCCTCAGAGGCAGATCCTCTCACCATTAAAACACTTAACTTCTAACAACATGGGGGAAAAACAGGAACCACGATACCATCATGGAGCAACAGTTGACCTTTGCCTGAAATGTTGTGGTCCCTGGATGAGGGGAGTCTTCTGGTGACTGTTCAGTGCTTGGGGTACTGGTTTTGTGGTTTTGCAGTGACATTTAGTATGAAGTGAATAAACAGTACGGAGAAATCTGTTTCAGTCCCTGGTGTTTTCCTTTAGGTTACTGTCCATACTAGCTTGTACGCCTAATCTTTTTCTGTTGTTCCCTTGGAAATTGTGAATTTGCCTTCACGTATTTGTATAATGGCAAGATGGGAGTGTTTTCTCAACCATCCTTGTAGCTTAGCAGCTGTGGCAATCTCCTGGGACAGGCAGGTGAGAAGCTCCCGAGCCCAGAGAGGACGCCTGTCCTTGATTCGTGCTGCAGCTGCTGCGCTGCTGTGAGGAAAAAGAAGCAGCATTGCTACCGCTTCTGTTACTCCCCTGGTTGTGTGTGGAAGTGATATCTGCTGTTGTTTTTGTGGAGTATTTCAGTGGTGTTGCGTTATTAGATTCACAGGGGGATGTTTGGTGAGTTAGGCCTCCCAAGGGACCGAGCTGCTCGCCGGCCTGGTCTGTAAGTCCCAGAGAGCTTAGGTGAGTGGCCCCGGTGTGGTTCCAGCATGTGGCTCACGGGGCTTGGGAGCTGTCAGCCTTCAGGCAGCTGTGTCGTTTTGACAGAAATCTTAGGTGTGGGCTGTTAGGAACTGAAGCAGGTAGGCAGAAGTCCTGTGGAACGGTCTCTTGGAAGTGCCTACCTAAATTCTTCTGGAGTCCCAGGGCACTCACCTACTTTGACTCTGTGTTTGGGCCTAGGAATATTTGCTACCAGAACACTTTTGTCCCTGTACCTCCTGCTTTTTTGGCTCGGTTTCATTCCTTATGTTTTGAGCAGTAGAATTCACCATTTCCATGAATTTTATGAGTGTGGAATAGTGAGTAAACCAGAAACTTGATGATCATCATGTCCACGCTGTTCTTTCTCTCCTTTGAAAACTGTTTTTTCTGAGATTTATTGTCAGTCCGTAAGATAAGCTGAAGCTTTACATCGCCTCCGTAAGGATATATTTAACAGTGCTCAGATGTCTTCCTTCCCTAAAATCGAGTTGTATGCACAGGGTTTAATTGCTGATTATAAAATTATATTTGGCATAGAATCTTGCTGAGTGGCCGTCCTTGCACAAATAGTTGTCTGAGGGGTGATGGACTCTTTTGTAGGAAGAAACTGGGAAGCAGGTGACACTGAGGTTGCCAGTTGAGAGGCCACAGCTTTAAACATCAGGAATCAAACTTGAAGAAACTTGTTAGATTAGACTTCACGTGCATCTCTGCTGTGTTTCCCCAGCTTGGACATCTGCAGCCTCACTGAACTCTTTACAGGCTGAGGACTCGTAGCAGGCTATCTCGGTATCATCTGCTTCTCCAGTCGCTGTTGAAGGTTGGCTGTGTGAGATAAGGGATAGCTTGCTGCTCTTTGATCCTCAACCATGTTGCAGAAAATGTAGGCATGACGGCATGTTGTGGAATTTGACTGGATCCAAATATTCCCAAATTCTGTCAGGTTGTGGAGAAGCTAGTCTGCTTGTTCTCCATAGGGTGAACATCTGGTTGGATCGTGATGGGATTAGATGTGAAGAACTCTGGTGTCCTTACAGGTAACATCATGGGTCAGATCATAGTAGTTCCTGTTCTGTTTGAATGGATACCTTCACGGTCTCCAATCTGACACTAGGTATGTTACAGCCTTTCCCATCAGGGCCTGTGTACCCTCTGTTGCCTCCTGAAGTACTGCTGTTTTTCTATGTAGCTGCTGCAAACCTCTGAGGAATCTGTTTACCATTGAGCAGTTTTTAGTCAAACCTCTTCTAACACTTTTAGTGTTCTCTGTAACCAGATTTCATAGCAACCACATTCAGATGCTAAATCTGCTCATCAGATGAGTCTGTCAGCAGCTGTTGGCGAGAAATGCTGTTCCTATTACCACTCCAAGTGCCAGTTTTTACTTAAAGGTCTGCAGCTATTGTGTAAATAGCCCTGCTGCCTCCAGGCCCTATGCTTGGCGTTCTGCATTGACCTCTGATTCAGCAAACCAAGGGATTGCTGGACTTGCTCTGCACCTGCGCTGGAATGGTTTTCACAAACCACAGTGAGAAAATGCAGCCTCCTGATGGACTGAACTGCTGCTCTTTTCCTCTTTTTGATGTGCTCTGTTAGTTACACTTATAATCCCCCCATGTTTAGCTACAGGGCAATGTTGATGCTTTATGGAAGGGACACATGATGTGACTTTCACGAAAAGTAGGGCCCTTTTTCAAGGGAAGATGATGTCTGATGGTGTAAGACAAGATGAACCCCCAATCATCCTCCTGAAGTATAGTGGACCTGTTCAAAATGCCTTTATCTGCTGAAGAATTCTGTCACAAGGAGCTCACAATTAGTGTTGTGGTGTCTGATCTGAGGATGGAAAAGTTGCTTCTCCTGGCTGCCACCTCTTTCCACTTCCATAACTCTTTGATTAAACAAACCCACATTATTCAGTTCTTACCTACCAAAACGTGCAATATAACTGTGTTCTGAAAAGACAAATGAGTTGTGCAGAAAGTTGAGGTCAGGGTACTTGATCTTAAAGACTGGAATTGCTCTGGAAGGTGAGGAAGCCAGAAGGAGGGTGACGTGCATGCCCTGTCCTGCAGGGGTTACTGGTGCAGCCCTGCTCCTGACCTGGGTCCATTAAGCAAAAGCTGTGGTTACAATGTTTTCATCTCTGAAAAGTGCTGCTACCTTGTAGACTCACCATCGGGGGAAAAAGATAAAAACAGGATATATACAATTTTAAATAAGTTACCCCTTTACTCTGTACATGGCTTCTCAGGAACTTGTTCACTTAATGATTTGCTGTTTATTGCAGGAGGTTATGTATATTTTTCTTTATCCTATTCCGGCTCTACCAACTGTATCTGGCTAAAATATACCAAAAAAAGCATTGCTTTTTCTTATAATTTTAGCTGTGCATATTCAAGAAAGAACACACTGCCCAGAGGTGATAGATCACCACCTCAAGGTGGTTCAAGGTATGTCTGGCTCAAGGCACATCTGGATGTGGCGCTGAGGGACGTGGTTTAGGGGGTAATCTTCGTGTTAGGTGGACGGTTGGACGAGATGATCTTTGAGGTCTTTTCCAACCTTGATGATTCTGCGATCACTGAACTTGGTGTATGTTGACTCCTCCTGTGGATGGTTTTTATTCAGAAATAATAGCTCAGTCTTCCAGAAAGGGACAGTGCAAGGCTGGGTCTTGGATGAAAGCTGGAACTGTGCACCTTGAAAGTCACTTATTACTCTAAAATTAAGCAATTGTGTTGCTTTCCTGGCTGGGATAATTGGTCTGGTAATTGAAGTCTACATTCTTCTCTGAGATGATCAAAAAACCTTCATTTGAAAGACTTTGTCTGTCAGCAATATATGCAGTTAGATTAAAAGGACTGGGAACAGTCTGGGCTTCATACCCCCCCACACCTTCATGTTAATAGAAGTGGCCTTTCTGCACAGGACAACTTAATGTGGAAAAAATAATTAGTGGCCTGTTTTCAGGAAATTCTGGTTACCAATTAGTGATTGAACAAGGAAGGTGTTATGGACACTGGCTGTGTGGTTCTTTAAATATAGAAGGAATCCAGTTTTCTCAAGTAGTTTCTTACCACTATGACTACCACTTTTGAGGGTTAGGTATACAAATTACCGTCCTCTCCAGGTGAAAATTTCATCACTAACTTTCTGAATGAGTTTGGTAGAGCCACATAGTTTGATCTCACTTCAGGCAGATGTAACTGTTTTCCTCACTAATTCAAGCAGTACTGAGATTGGTCTCCGTGTGGGAACTTACAACATCTTAAAGAAATGACCTAGGCCTGTCTGGCTTGTTTCTTTTTCTTCTCTCTGAAAAAAGCTGTCCATCCATTTTTGTAGGATGGAACATGCAAAACAAAGCCACCTTCAAGGTGGGTAAGTGCTACAGAGTGTCTTCACAAAAGATAAAATAGCTGTCAGTCATGTTAGTGAAACTCATCTGGGAAAAGGGAGCTTTTTTTTAACCTAGATAAAACCCCCCAAACATAACATTTGTGCATGAGTCAAAATATAAACAGCTCAACATCCGGGATTTTGAGCGTACCCAAGTTCCTCATTCTAGCTGACTTCATTTTAATAGTTGCACAAATATTAGGTTTGAGATGCAAATAAGGAAGAAAATGGTTTGACCATTTTGTGTACTAGATATCCTATATCTGCTGTAATTTTATAGACATTGATTTCCTATTAGGAGTGTTCTGGATGCTAGAATGCTTAAACTTTCAGGTCTTCCAATATATTCAGGATGCTGACTGAGAACACAATAGTTTGTGAGATATTTTTCTATAATTGGTACATGTCTTATTGAGGAAGAATGAGACAAGTTCCTAAGAAAATTATTTCAGAAGTTAATGGTCAACATAGAAGAGAGATTATCAATAAATCATACTTTATAATCTCGACATAGAGGTAGTATCTCAGGAGGAGCTATTTTATACTTGAAGATTAACCAAAACCTTAAAAACAAAATAAAATCAAAGAAACTCCCAAGATTTTGGAAGCTTTTTATTGGTATATTGATCTTTAGATATGGAAGCAACTTCAGTTAGTGGGCTGATCATTTTTTTCTGGATCAAATAGCTGAGTTGTTAAAGGTAGAGGTTGCTTTCAAAAATTGTTGGTGCTGTGTCCTAAGAAGTGCCCCTGAACATTCAAACTATTTAAACCAGGCTTATGGTAATTAAATAAATTATTCTTTAAGATGAGGGCTACCAACTTTCTGAGGTCATGGCAGAATGTTTTTCTTTCCCGAGTTAAAACTCAAATGGTAGAAACTCAGCAAGAGTGAAGAGGCTTCCAGAATGTCTGCTAATAAAGTAATTGGATGTGTAACCCAAAAGTTCCCGGTCTGCTTTTGCTGGTGACAAATCCTATATCTTTAAAAGAGAACTTGATTATAATCAAAAGGATATGAAATCGTAGTGCTGCTTCTAAAGTAAAAGACAAAACGGTAAAAGTTATGCTATTACATTCTAAGTTGGTTAGCTATTCCAGTGTTGCCACTCACTTAGTTTCCATGAAATAATCTATCTTACAAACAATGCCCCAAGTTGTAACATAATTGCATTGTTGTGAGGAAGTCTGTCTCAACAGAGCATTTCTGCAAAGTTTCCTTATAAGCGTTGTAGGATATTTTTATTAGCTTGAAGGACATTAAGCTGTATTATTTTGTGGTTACCAGGGTAACAAAGAAGACTCTGCTTTGTACTAGACACTCAAATTCTCTTCAGGCTATGTCACGTCACCAGCACTCTGGTATTCATCTGCCTGAGCTTCTACATGGGGATTGATGAGAGAGCAGAAATGTGGTAAAACCAGCAGCTCTGATTTGCAGGAGTAAGAAGGCTGTTGCCTTGATATTGAGAAGCTGTGTGGTTCTAGTTGGATAGAATGACATGATCGTTCCTAAATTCTAATCCTTTGGGAGCAGGTGATGCTACTAAGAAGGTTAAGAATTAATTGTTAGGCCTATTCTTAAAGACTGTAAAAGTGTAATTTTAATGAGCTAGAAAAAATCCTATTAGAGCAGTTTAAATAAGTTTTTTCAGTGGAATATTTATCAGTGATTATAAATTGGTTAAAGGAATATATGTTCTTACTTCAAAGAGCAAAACAGTGCTTTATGGGTCGTGATTGTCTGGCCCTTTTGAAGGACTTACGCATGCATTCGATTATTTATGCTAGCCAAAGTTTTTACTTTGTTTATTTGCTAACAAGCTTCCCTTTCTATAGATGTAACAAGGATAAAGAGATTGAAGTTGCCATGAACTTATGCGTGGAGCTCCAGTTCTTGCTGAGCTGTAGGTGGTAAAGAGATCCATTTGGTGCTCAGGTTGTGAGGGAAAAAACAAAACAAAACAAAGCTGTGGCATGTGCTCAACACCAGTTAGGGACTGGAGGGGAAAACAGTTGAGAGACAGAGTACTAAGCAGAAGGAAGAACGGTAGCGTTAGATATCAGCATTGACCAAATCTGTAGGAAAGTAGACCTACTGTTAACATAAATTCCATGCTAGTTTCTGTGCTTTGCAGAAGGGCTGGATGCTCCTTCAGCTTTTCCAGATGGAGTACTACCAACGTTTTTTGTCTCAAAAGATTTTTCTTTAACCCTGCAACAGATACACGCTTTTGATATATCTGAATTAGTACAAATCTCTTTGGTGACTTTCCATCCCCCTCTTTGACAGTGCTTCCTTGTGTGGTGTTTACAGCACGTAGTAAATACTGCAGTAATTCACGTGAAGGTTAGCAGTTGAAAAGATACGGTTCTGAGGGAAGCTTCTTGTGACAGAGCATGCATTGCTAGATAAATGGTAATGCGTGCTAGGGTCACTTAAGTTTTATGAACACAGCAATTTAATAAGCTAAAAGTATGGAACAATTAGACTCTACAGATTTGCTTTATGGTGTGCAAGAGGCTTACATTGCTTTTAATAGGTATCTGTCTTTGCAAAGAGCTCTATTCAGTCCGATACTGTCAGAGCAGGCAGGCTTCTTGTCCTCATGGAAGTTTTGTGTGGGGAAGCAGGGAGGAGGAGAAATCCCTCAGTGTCAGCATGTGTTTTGAGGTACCATGAGCTCTGCAGCTTCTGCTCCAGCCTGTGTAGCTCAAGTGAGGCAGCAGCCCCGGTGTTCTCCCCCACGCTGGAGTTCTTTGCTCCTACCATGGCGCGCACTAGATCGAATGGCTTTGTTTCTACTGGCAAGCCAGACATGGGCGCAGAATTTGCCCTGAGGTATCTATTCTGAGTACTTGCAAAGAACAGGAAGATTTCTGCTGTTACAGAGCAGGCTGCTGAGAACAGCTGGGACCCAGGATGCTCTTCTCTTGGAGAGAGCAAACCTGCCAGCACATCCATCAGGATGCTCGGATGACCTCTGTCACCAAAGATGGAAGGTCCCAAAGGTGGTTACATGCCATAGGCATTCTGAGGCCAAGGCTGGTTCCTGGGTGGAGATCAGAGATGCAGAGTGTGAGGGATTTGCTAGAAATTGGGCAGGAAGCCTGTGGCAGGGTATGGCACCGTGCCCACATCTCCCACGTTGTGTGTCAGCACTCCTCTCACTTGATGCGAACGTGTTTTCTGCTAGGTGTCAGAGAGCAAACTGTCATTCAGAGCAGTTGTGTCTGGGAAGCGAAGAAACGGTCATCTTGGAGAATTGTCTTTTTTAAGACTTTAAAGTACAAGTCAAAGATAGGCGCTAGTCTCTTTGATTGTGGTGTTCTCTGTTCTTTTTAATTGTAGCGTCTTCTGCACATTGTACGTTTGATAGCTGCCAGAACCCTTGACGTATCCAGTCAAGCTCATTGCAGTAAACGTTACTATAGTACCATGGCATATAGCTTAAAAACATTTAAGGTCAGAAAACTAATACAGTCATTAAGAGTAATTTTCAGTTGTGGATCCAAAGTTCAAGTATTTAAGTACGCAGCCTAATTTTCAAGATGTTGAGCCATTGCTAAAGGTAGTTACAGCGTTTTTTGAAAAATTAAATGCTTAGAATTAGAGTATCTGGAAATTCTGAGCAAGGGCTTTGTACTTAAGCAACCATAGTATGCCCTATCTGCTCGTAATTTTCACAACTAGACTTCTTCAACACTGAGTATGAGAACTAGAGGAACTGATGCACCTGTGACAATCTCAGATTTGTAGGACCTTCTGATTTTTACTACTGCTTTGGAAGTCTGTTAGAAACGAGAACTAGTCACAATGGAAGAAGTCAGGTAAAAACACTTGCCTTGCATTTTGTGCTTGTGGTTATTGCTGCTTAAGTTCTACCATGGAATAGAAAATTCTTATTTGAAAAATGCAGTGTTTGCATTTTTAAATGTGACCACACTTCAGGATTCCAGTAAGATGATGTTGATGTTCTGTTGTAGAAGACAAGAACTTTGACTGGCCTAAAGAGGAAACACGTGGATTAAAATGTTGTATGCGTATGCTCACAGCAAACCTGGTGCTAAGCAGGTAGATGTTATAACATCACTTGGAGTCTTTTCAGTGTCAATAGTTGATCACAGTGTTAGGTGTAATGATAGACATTAGGAAAAAGTATACTCTTTGAGGTGAAAGGTAGCCTCTCATTTGCAAAGGCTGTCAAGCATCTGAAATGCCAGCGGACGAGAACTGGTGTTACTTGGGGCATAGACTTCTTGTTGTCATCCCCAGTACCAGAAGGGCTTCTGGCCTGCCCCTTTCTATGCCAGGGCCTTGCCTGGAGGGCAACCGATGATGTCATTGAGCGTAGGTAAAAACATACGTGGGCTTCTGTGAACTTGCTGGTAATGCCTCCCAAAGATCTTGATGATCAGTGATTTTTCTTTGGGCCTGGTTCAGTACTCTCAGTGAGCAGTGAGCTCTTCTCCCATGGGGTGTGTTGGCAGGCCACTGGATTTTCAGACATTCTTGCTGCTCTACAGTTCAAGCGAGTGACGGAGCTGCGGAGAGAGGTTTGCCTGTGGTGGCCTAGGGGAGCGAGCTGAACGTTGGGAAGGAGGTTACCATTGCTGTGTTCCCACGTCAGATCTTAGATGTGGAAAATCCTCTGAAAATAAGAATTTTTTTCTGAAGTGATTGGAAGTAACTTGGAACATTCTTTGGTGTCCTACCTATATGGATGAGCATCACTCTGTTACAGCAAAGGAATGTAGGTTTATTAGAAGTTTGAGTACATGCAAAGGGTAATACAATCCACCATTTGTGTCCCTTGCAAGTTCTCATCTGTGGGCTGCCAAGAAATAATGTGTTCAAATGCACTTGTAGGAACAGTTGGGAAGCTTCATTACTTGACTTCTGTTGTTTCTTGGGCTGTAGGTTGGAAGACAGCTACCTCCCCTACTACTAACTAGGCGCAGTACCAAGGGTGAGCCTGTCAGACAGTTCCAGCAAAACTAGGGTTGGCTGAGGCTTTTGTTAGGCCCTGAAACCAAACTGGAAAATGTAAGCAGACTGTAACAACCAGTGAGCTGAGCTGGCTTTTGAAAGTATTTAATTGAGGTGATTATTTCCAGAAGGTTTGATGTACAAGACCAAGGATAGTTTCTGAAGCCTTCTCAAAAGCAGTGTGGTGTAGTGGTTATTTATTACATTAACATTATTCTTCAAGTTATTTTACGATTATTATTTAATTTGATGTCCTATGAGTAAGTACAATTATCCTGACTGCATACGGTTATCCTCAGTCTACCCGTCTGAAGAGTTTGTTTCCCGAAGGCTATGTAGGGAGTTCAAGTCAAAGCCTAGAAAGAAAAGGTAGATCCCTCTTCCTGCAATTAGGCCATACACTGTTCTGTGTAGCAAAATAATTCATGACTCAGCCACCTAATTGCAGTGGGACTTCCAATAATCTCTTTAACATCTCCTCATTTATAAAAATGATTTTAAGACCTTTTTTTCTTAGGTGCAAGCTGTTACTTAACTAATTAAATCCTTACACAATATAGCTTACAAAACTGAATATTAAATGCAATTAATCGGCGGACTGGAATGACTAGTTTGCATGAGACTTGGGGGGGTTCTACAGCTGGGAGGTACAGATTTACCTGAGAAGATGCAATAATTTCTGTGTTGTGGAGAGCAAAATGTGGAGAGTTCAAACTTTGCAGAAACCTACTTATTTTTAGACTTATATATATATCTCCTGACACATTCCATCTATATGTACAGGTACAGGCACATCTTCCTTGGTGTGTATTTGTAGAACTCCATGGGGAAAAGATAGAGCTCTGTAGACTGGGTGTGTGCTGTTGATTTAACCCATAATGTTACAATTCTTAAAACTACCAAAATGCAAAGAATCAGGGTCTGGAAAAAGTGAAATATCCTCTTTGCCTAAATTTCTTAAGGTAAGCCGATGTGTTTTTTGACTATTGAGGATCTTCCATGAAACATCCAAGGAACTATGCAAAACGGGTGAGGAAAAGTCTTGGAGTAAGTCCTTTCTCTAGGTGGGGAAACTTCCAGTTCAGGTTATGACAGATTTACTGCAGGCAGGCAGAGTCTTCAAGTTACACTACAAAGTCATGTTTAGTAATAGACACGCATGGATTTGTGAACAATGTAATCAATTTAATGGCTATTTATAGTACTTCATTTCATAGTGCCCAGAACTATCTTACTGTGTCTTTTGGCAAGACTCTTGTTACATTTTTTTCCGGTAAGTCTAAAGTGAAGAATAATCATTTTTCTGCTATTATTTGCATCATAATTTTGCCTGGTATCTTTACCAGCTTAATGACTTTTCTTTCTGAAACAATATGAAAAGTGCCAGAGGTACCCTCAAAAAAGGAGGGGGAAAAAAGCATTGCATGCTAAGGAAGATGATAAAGGTGGTTGCAAACTGAAGACTCCTTGTGATGATTAGGAAAAGTTATCATGGGTAAATATCTTTATATTTCAGCGGTCTCTGCATTTAGCATGTAAAGCTAGAAGTCCGTACACCCTTCCATAAACTTCAACAGGAATTAAGATAGTCATAAAAATAGTCTTTAAGAACAAATTTTTTCTCTTGACTTGTTTTTATTATACAGAACATTTCTGCATTTCAGCTGAACATATTTGGCTCTGGTGTGAAGCTCAGGCAAAAATCCTAGAAAAGATGCAGCATTTCCTGAATACATAATTAAAAAACAGGAACCCCTCTGAGCTTTTTATCTTCTCCTATATTGATCCAGTGCACTATTGATTTATTTACTTCTCTGTTTTAGGGGTACTGGGCAATCTCTAGTACAGTTTAAGGGAATGAGATCTGTTCATCAGCTTTGGCATACATTTTCCAATTCTTATTTTTCTATTTGTCATTTTATTATATTTTCACTTCACATCATCTTTTTCGTCTTTATCCAGTGACAGCTCTAACCAGGAATCTGAAAGGTACCCTGTGAAAGAAATTCAGATGTGATGTTGGGTACTGCCTATGTTCTTTTCTCTCTGAATAAGGCTGGAGGGAGAAAAATGAGAGGTAAAAATCTATGCGGGTCATTTACATACCATTCATCTAGAGACTTTCTAAATGTTTAACAAGTTAATTAAGCTGTTATTCAAAGTATACATATTAATCTAAACAGCAATGTGGGTGTACGTGCCATGTGAGCTAAGATAAAATGTAGAAACTGTTTATCACTGTGGCATGCTAGGCTGCGTGGTCAGCGGTGCGTAGCTGAGCTGCATTAAACATTTAAAGTCTCTGTATTTACTGGTTCCATGTGACTGCAGCGTCCATCCTCTGGAAAACTGAGGGATTTAGTCTGGTTTCTCCGTCCCAGAAGCTTGTAAAGATGGATACCAGGGTAGGTTTTTTAAGCACTGAATGTTATCTGGGACTGGTAAGTATGTATTGGTTGTCTTTTATGGAGCAAGGACTGAATCTTGCTAGTAATGACTTCCTAGATAGGATGGTATTGGCTCCAGTGTCTTTCGTGGGGCTGCAAGTGACCTCAGCTGGGTTATATCTTCAGGAGTTGCCACTGCTCGGCATCCATCATATCAGAGCCTAAGACAGGGAGATCATTTAAGCAGGGTGATGTACCTTGTTCTTAAAGCACGTTCTGCAAACACGTGTAATTGGTCTTGCAGAAATTTGTTCCTGAGGAGGTCTTGAAAAGTCAAGTCTTCCTGTGCTACATCTGAGTATATTTCTTTCAAGCTCTGCTGTGATGTTTGCCCTAGAATATATACTTCACTGCACTGATACAGAGGAACAGGCAGCAGTTCTCATTTTCAGGTGGCCCTCATCCTTTTCATTAGGAAAGATCAGTGCTGCTCAAAGCTTTTCAGCAGCGCTGAGGAAAATTGGATTTTTCTGCTCCAGGAATGAGGGGCAGCAATGTGCTACTTCTGACGTGAAGGGGAAGGGGCTGCTCTGAAAGGCAAGACTCAAAAACCCCTCTTAGGCGACAGCTGCCCTCTCGTACACCCTGGGGTGGCAGCAGCAGCAATTTGGATGCTTTTCAGGGCTCTAGGATAGGTAATGGTATTTTTGCCTCTTTTGCTCTGCTGATACAAAATCTGATAGGTATATGCTGAGGTGGAATTTGTTGAATACTGATACAGAATTGGATAGAATAAGGAGCATGCTGTCAGCTTTGGGACTGTGTCTGTCAGTCGGTTAGATCCAGCTTGAAGCTTTTGGAACGATTTGTGGATTCCTGTATACTCACAAAAATCAAGCCCAGGAAGGTTCTGCATTGCTGTTTGGGTGTTGCAGGTCAGTTCTTTCTTTCTTTTTTTTTTTTTTTTCCTTTCATAAAGAAGCTGTTTTCCTATTGGGTCACTAAAATCCACAGGGTAAAAAGCCCGTGGGGAAGAGATGTTCTTCTTCCCTTCAAATTTCATTAGAATCATGTAGTTCTGCCACATCTGACAAATCGCTCTGTCTCATGGCAGGCTGCGTGGCTGCACACCACCTCAGCAGCATGCCGAAACTCGGGCATTGCAAAGTACTGGGAATGGCAAGTGGGACCTTCCCTCGATATGGGCAGAGAGGAACCTAATGAAGTTCAACAAGGGCAAGGGGTAGGGTCCTGCACCTGAGGAGGAATAACCGCATGCATCAGTACAGACTAGGGGCTGACCTGCTGGAGAGGAACTCTGCAGAGAAGGACCTGGGTGTCCTGGTGGTCAACAGGTTGGCCATGAGCCAGCAGTGTGCCCTCATGGCCAAGAAGGCCAATGGTATCCTGGGGCTCATTAAAAAAGGAAGCCAGCAGGTCGAGGGAGGTGATCCTCCCCCTCTACTCTGCCCTGATGAGGACACATCTGGAGTAGTGTGTCCAGTTCTGGACTCCCCAGTACAAAAAAGACAGGGATCTCTTAGAGTCCAGCGGAGCGCCATAAAGATGGTGAAGGGCCTGGAGCATCTCTCTTATGAGGAAAGGCTGAGAGACCTGGGGCTGTTCAGTGTGGAGGAGAGAAGACTGAGAGAAGATCTTATCAACATATCATCTTATCATCAATAAATACCTAATGGGTGGATGTCAAGAGGATGAGGCCAGGCTCTTTTCGGTGGTGCCCAGCAACAGGACAAGTGGCAATGGGCACAAACTGGAACACAGCAAGTTCCATACAAACATTAGAAAAAAATTCTTTACTGTGAGGGTGACAGCGCTGGAACAGGCTGCCCAGAGAGGCTGTGGAGTCTCCTTCTCTGGAGATATTCAAAACCCACCTGGACGCTTTCCTGTGCAATGTGCTGTAGGGAACCTGCTTTAGCAGGGGGGTTGGACTGGATGATCTCCAAAGGCCCCTTCCAGCCTCTACAATTCTGTGACCTCCAGGAGGAGCAGACGTAAGGAGAGCCTTGAGCGAAGGAGCTCTGCTGTACTCAGCAGAAATAGGTCTGCTCAGGATGCAAAGATAAGAAATTCTGGAAACTCAAGTTTTTCCATGGTATTACCAGAACCAAAAAGCTGGGGCCTTAGGGCTGCCGAATGGAGGTCAGCAGAGGCTGACATGGAGTCCCATAGCTTCTGCAAGGGCCTGGTATGTCTGAGGTGTCACTGTCCAACACAGTCTGTACATCATTGTCTTGGTATTTGGAGAATACAATGCACAGACATCTATCTGATCTGGCAGAACTGACACTGTGATACTTTGGAGCTAATAAGCCCATGCTGCAGCCAATCGTCTGCTCCGTATCCATGGGCTGAAACACTGTGATTTTTTCCAGTGTCCGTTATTCTAGATGATGAATAGTGATTTATCTATGTATTGTGCATGACTCCTTTCATAAAGAAGTAATATATCATATTTTAAAAGGCACACTGAATTTACACCTACTTTATATAAGTATTTGCTTTGTAAATTCAAGTTGCCTACTCAAAAATGAAGTAATACAGGGATGTATTTTGTAAGAGCCAACCTTATTTTTGCCCTTGGAAGAGGTATTTGATAAAACAACATGAGGGTTTTGCAGAAACTTTTTCTTTGACGCAACTTAATGGTATGAAGTGGTCATGAGATGAATCTGGATTATAAGGTAAATAAGACTATTGGCTGTAGGATTTCAATCCCATTTTAAATGGTGAAGGTAGGTAGTGAATAGGGCAAACGCAAGCCATAAAAGCAGAAAAAAGCAATACAGAAAAGTGATTCTGTCTGTTCCATGTAATAGTTCGTAGATGATCCTCCACAAGTAAATTCAATTAAATTTTTTATATCTATCCTGTCGGCTCATCAATTCTTCTCTTTGTCCTCCAGTACAAAAGTTCAATATTTCCGTCCTTTCGTTTCCCAGATGCTGAGCACTCACAGCAAACAGTTCCTTAGGTACTTGGTTGCCCAGCATTTCTAGGGTTCTTAAACCTTTTTAAGCGCTTTAATATTTTAGTGGAACTGTCTGTAAATCTGCAACAAGTGTGTGGGCTTTTCTCCTCGTATGTTTCTCAACAAATTGGAGCAATTGTGCAGAACAAGAAGAGGTGATGTTGTTTTAATTCTGGCTCATCCGCTTCGCAGAATGCTTCTCAAGTGACTGCTTTGAATTTCTCAGTTTTTCCCACTTGTAAAATTGAGGAGATGGAGAATATCTAGAGGAGGTAGAAGAAGGAAGTTTGCATTTGATATCTGAGGGCTCCAAGACTTGCTATGAAGGTGCAGCTGATTCCACTTCCCTTGAAGGACTTTAATGCTGTATAGCAGATGAAATGCATGCACCTGGATAATAAAGATTAAAAAATATTGAATTGCTGTCTTGTCTGTCAAACACCATCCATCTATGTAATTGAAGACTATGCCGTCACGTGTTTAAACGTGGGAGGACAGATTTCAAGACGCTTGTGTGTATTTTGGTACTTAATTAACCGCAACGTAGCTCTTGTAAAAGTTCCAAAGGTATCATTGCGCTAAATACCGCGCATCTACAGACTAAGAAATGGGTTGTGTCTGTTCAGGTGGTAAACAAGGGCAGAATCAATGGTGAAGAAGTGAGGGGAATCCTCTACAGTTATTGACCACAGCCTTAGACTCTGTATTGAGTGGTGTTCTCAGAGTCAGCAGAGAGACGTAACAAAACTTAGAGTTTCATTTGTATCTTACAACATAGTTAGACCAATTTTAGGTACTGAGTGGTGTGAGAAGTCTCTGTCCTTGTACCCTTGGACTCTGGCATCCCACCAGCCCCATGATGCAGTCGACAGGAGCACAGAGGTTCTCTGTTTCCATGCAGAGCCTTGACAGCTTCATTTTCTCATCCCTGGTGGATTATCCCAAGCTGCAGGGGCACCTGCACCAGCTCCACTCTGCTGCCTTGTGCAGGAGGCAGGCAGAGAGGGGTAAAAAGTTGATGTAGGTGGCATCCGTGACATCTTAAGCTGCCGCAGGTGGTGGTGATGAGTGTTGTCTGTCCACAGCTTGGTCGTGCTCAAGTCATTTGACTCAGAACAGTACTATGAGTATGTACTAAGGTAACACAAAGTAGAAAATCAGGTTTGAATTAAGAGAGAATCATCTCGTTTCTCTTGGATCTTAGTTTGGTTTAAGTGTTAAAAACCATAATCAGTTTTTTTCTCAGTCCTTGCTGCTTTTATGAGAAAACCAGTGTAAGAGCGTTTTGGACATAGGCCCAGTGTTGTCTTCTCTGTTATGTCAAATATGTAAATTTAAAACCTGACTAAACATTTGCTTAGCTCCACGTCTAAAGAAGGGTTTTGTGCATGTGAGGATGGGGGGGGGGGGGGG
>WBMW01001716.1:1591677-1719902 GCA_013396635.1 Penelope pileata
GGAAGTGAGACGGGCATTTTAATTAAAAGAAAAAGGCAAGGATCTCCTCAGAAGGAGGTGGAAGGTAATAAATTCCTTCAAAGAACTGTGATGGTATTGCCTGGTATTCCTTTTTCTTTTCAGCTTGTGTAACTAGCATAATGATGTGAATGCTGCAAGGAAAAGTTTTATCTTCTGTATCAGCTAATGCACGTTTTATATAACAGTGCTTTTGTATGTAGACAGTGCATGAAGTGGGTTGCTTGAAATTTTGAATGAATTTACTTGCACTTTAGTTTTCTCTCATTTATTGTTCATCTGAGAGTTCTGTACATATTAGCCAGTGGTGGTATCTTTTCGAAGGGAGAATGATGCATCTTTCCTATCACAAACAAGAAATGCAATATGCTGCATCTTCGTGGAGAAGGAGGATGTAATGTTGGAGAGAGGGTTGAACCTCAGTCCTGTTCTTGCACCCTAACTGAGATGAACAACATGGAATATATAACTATATTACCTGTTTTTGTAGTGTGGAAGTGCTCCAGCCAAGCTTCCTGGTGGAAAGGTAACTTCAGCGGAGGAGGTATTCACCCGAACTTTAAGAAAAGTCTGGGAGAAAAGAGATGTGCAACAACTCGCTAGAAATGCAGAATATGTAAAGCATTTCTTTCAATACGACATTTTCATTGTTCAGATGTCTTTCATGCTGGATCTGTACTGTTTGCAAATACATGTTTGCACTTCTGAATATGTTGCTTTATGAAATGTAATTATCACTGTGGGTTTTTGTTTTTGTTTTTTTTAACTGCAGGTATGAGAAGGTGCCAGTAATTCTGGTTGGTAATAAAGTGGACCTGGAAAGTGAGAGAGAAGTGTCATCGAATGAAGGCAGAGCCTTAGCTGAAGAGTGGGGCTGTCCTTTCATGGAGACCTCTGCTAAAAGTAAAACAATGGTGGATGAGCTCTTTGCGGAAATTGTTAGACAAATGAACTATGCAGCACAGCCAGACAAAGATGATCCATGCTGTTCTGCATGTAATATACAATAGCATTAAAGATGACCTAACCTGGACTTAATTTGCAGAAATTTTGTAAGGTGGTAAAACTGTCTACTTCACTTCCTGGTTTGTGGGTCACTTGAAATACATCTGTAGTGAAGTAGCAACATGAACTCAGAGCTGAGCATTGGAAGTCAATCACTGACTCTGAATATAATTGGGTTAAATGACCACATCTCACCCGTTTTTCCCTTTGAGCACCTGCAATTTTATGGCATAGCCAGTCGATCGTCAGGGTTGTTCCAGTTGAGCGTACGTGTGTTATCGTGTCAAACAGCAACGACAGCAACTTTTCTGTAAAGAAGTTGGAGAACTTTGGAGATGGGAAACTAAAGCAGTGGAGAGAGAACGTCCTTGAAGACCGTTCACAACTAGCACAAGCACGAAAGGAGAGCCAAGTCTTTGAGTGTCTAATTGCTGTGCTTTGGGACGTGCGCTATCGCTTGTGGCCAAGTTTGTTCAGTCAGCTGTGTTGATTTCACCTGAACTTCTGACAGTGTTAGAGGAAGAGGTTACCAGAGACCTACATTGTTTGGATTTTTTTCAAAATTGATGCTATTATTTCTACACTTTATCCCACATCTTGAAATAGAAACCATTGCATCAGTACGTGAAGTAAGAGGCAAGATCTGGAAACAGGTGACAGGTGAAGAAACAGTATGGCGTTGGAATGTTTTAAATCTTTCGTTTTGCTGCTCAAAAATGGAGGATCGCTTCAGGTTTTGGTCTGCGAAAAGCCAAACAAACCCTCTGTTTACAAAGCAGGAAGCATCTTTATTTATCACTTTACTGAACCAGGAGGAAGCAACTGTGATGAAAAAATTGCTGAGCCTTACTAACAAGGAACACTTTAATAGATTAACTAGTACCATCGTGTAAGGAAAATTAAGCCATGTTGCATCCATATGTTCCCTTCTGCAGAAACCTCATGGGACAGTACGAACATCCTGCATTCTTAAGTTTGTTGAAGACAACAGTTTTTCTTGCCTTCAAGGGCTACGTTCTCTGGTGGGATCCCTAACTAACCTTTGAAAATCAAGTTTGCTATTTCATAGCTTTAATGATGACAACTTAAATTGGATAACCATGTGAAATCGTTTGGTTCAGAGGTGAAATAGTTACAGTTATGATTCCTTAGCTGAGCGTGGAAATGGCTCTTGAGCTGCCTGACACACTATTCAAAGGTTGCCCCAATTATTGGAGTGTTAAATGGTGGGAGCAAATATTTTATTTTGAAAGGATGCTCGAGCTCTGGCTTGCTAGTTTCATAGCAGTGAAGTATTTATCATTTGCATGACTAATGGCACAGAAATACCTATTCTGAAGTCTTACAATCAAAGTATAGAAAAGTTTTCAATCACAATGTTTAGATTTTAAATGCTGGAGAGATTGTCTTGAGCTGGATCTTTTATAGATAAAATTGGCCATAAAAATACAGAGTCACTGAGCCTGTGGTCTAAATAACACCATGCATTCATTAGTTTTTCAATCTTGTGCAGTAACAGTGTAGTTCCTTGTGTTTAAATGAGTGAAAACAGGGGTGCTGGGCTGTGTGTGTGTGTGTTGAGTGTGTATGTGTGTGTGTATATGGCCCTTAGAAATGCTGTAATTGGAGTTAGGTTTGAGAGTTTTGCCTCCATCTGCAGAACTGCCTAAAAATGCTCTCATCTCCTACAAAGGAAACTTAAGTATAGCACACTTTGCAGATTTTCATACACATCCTTAACATTTTAAATTGTAGTTTGGTGGACGGTAAGCAAAGGAAATCATATTAATTGAAGAGAACTGACCATCTCTGCCCTTAATCTTCCAAAACCTTTCCACAACTGACGTATCGAAGGGCATTAGATGTCACAAAACGTTGCGCCTTACTTGAACGTTAATGTAGCCCTTCTTCCCATCTGCCTTGCGGAGCTTTGGTTACTGTACTTTCTTCTCCTAGAGATATTCACACCGTTTATTTCTGGCATCTGAATGCCCGCTTTGGGTGCTCCGAGTTGCCCTCCTAGAGGCACCTACCTCTTTCCATTGACTAGATAGCAAGCTTAGGCTTTTCACTTGGGTCCTCTGAGTCACACAACTTCTATGCCTAGACTAGATGGTATGAATGTTCTCTTCCCCCCGCCCACCTGTTTCAGCCACCATGCTTCAGCACGGTTTCAGATGCTGAATTGGTGATATTGTAACTTTTCAGGTATCCAGATCGGGAAGTGGATTATTGAGCAGCACAACCTATCTGTACAATAGCTTGTCAGTGCGAGATCCACTGCATAAGCACTCAAAAAAGAATAATAATTAAAAAAAAAAAAAAAGTTAGTCAGAAGTGCATGTTATGCAACATTATTTACAGAGGTGTTAAAATCTCACCTCGCAGATTGTTCTTCGGCCAAGAAAATGGCATAAAGTACAATATGAATGGCCTAACGTGGAATTCATAATATAAAACAGATGGGCTTTAATATAAGAAAAATTGCACAGTAAAATTCCTAACAGAAAATACTAATGAAAATATATTCCAGTCTTGTTTTTGCATTACACTTTTATATTTTCCAAAATTTAGGCTGTTTATGCTCTCATACAGTGCTGCGGGGAGGGGGGAAGCGTAAGTGTTGGTTTTCGTATAATCCTGAGGAAGTAGTAATGCACTATTTGTATTTCCACTAACGTGAAGATGGTGGAGCTTGAATCAGTGACAGTTGCACTGGGCAGAGGTTTTTCCCCAGACAGAGGGGTAGCAGGAAGGTTGGCGAGTGAGCCACACAGCAGTTCTGTGGCCGCCCCGTGGGAGTCATGGTCGTTGTTTAGTTTGTACCCTGATAGGATTACCAATTACAGTATTTGAAAATTTCTTATAACATGCCTTAAAATATTATGATTTGTTCCAAAGACCTGCTTTTTCCTTTGGCTGTTCTTGTAGACCGTTGTCCTTTTCTACAAAGACAGCATTTCTCCTTTTTTTTTTTTTTTTAATTGTGCTTTTTTTTTTTTTTAACGTTGGAACTTTTATTCTTTTAAGCTATGATAGCGATAGCAACTGTTTCCTCTTTCCCTTAAAAATGCACACAAGAACTGGTCCAAACAAACAAACCAGAATCAGATCAAGAGTATTACACGTGGTTGCTTTTTGTTGTTTTTGTTCTCCCTCTGCCCCTTCAGAGCATCAAAAAGATTTGGTGACTTTTTCTGTTCCGGTTCTAGCCTCTCCCTAACCCCAGTGCTACAGTTGCCATTATTTTTCTGTGGGAAAACTACTGGTATTTGCTTTTCTGTATAGAATGTTGCCTAAAGATGTCAGCCATTTGGTTGGGGGGGTTTTGTGCATGTTTGTTTTTTACTTTTATTTCATTTTTTTGCCAGTGTGCCGTCAAAGCACTGGTTAGGCTTTAATTGTGAAACTCCGCAACAAAAGCAAATGTTTGACAACTGCAGGAGGCTGTTATCTGCATTGCTGTGCATCTGTTAATTCTTGATCAGGGTTTGGAGAAAGACTGAAGTGGGTGCTGGAACCAGGCTTAACGCTGTTGATTTGGAGTTTCCCAGAGGTGAATTAATGTATTTCACAGATAACTGTTGAGCTCTAATACAACTGGCAACTTAAAATGGGGCAACAGTTTGTTTTGTAACAATGTCAGTTGTTAAAACCTTGATGTTTCAAATAAAACAAGAATTGTACATAGAACTCAATGCAAACTCAGCAGTTGTATTTGGAGTTAAATTATTTTAACAAATAAATTTATTTAATGAAAACTCCCTTGGATTTCCTGTATTCTCCGTTTTGGTTCAGTCAAACAGTTCACCCAAAGCTAACTGAAGCTACCCAGTCATTTCAAACACGCTGTCAATTATTTTGGGTTTCAGCAAAGCATCTCTTGGCAAAGTGCTCCTCTCGCACAAATTAGATAGCAATAAGGAAACAGTGAGTATAGCTTCATTTTAACAGGTGGATATGTGTGCTGGCCTAAGTCACACGCTTGACAAAGAACCACAGCAAAGGTTTTGTGATTTCTTGCTTTCTTCTTGCTTTCTCTGTGGGTTTTAAGTAAGATTTGGTAATTGGTAAGATAAGCATCTTGCTATGGCAGAAGAATAATGGTTACTGTAAAGCAAAATAAAATGATATATGAACTTGGTCAATATATGATAATTAATATCCAGTGCTCTTTTCATAGCGGTGAGGTTGTAAAGGGTTAAAAAGGGGATTGTTTGTTATATCAGCTGTTTAATTGATGAGCGTTTTTGCAGGCTTTCATCATGGTACAAAAGGAGTTAGTGTTAGAAAGAACTTCAAAAACAATTAGCGTTGCCGAGGTTTATAATTGAGCAGTTGAGCTAATGCTAACAGGATTATTCTAGCTAATTGGCACTGATCAGCAGTTACGTTTTCGTCATGCCAGTATCACTAAAATACACTGTTTTCAGTAATGACAGGCGCTTGGTGGTCTCTCGTTTCCATGTTATGCGTGCCATAAGGAACCTGATGCCCAAGGATGGGACATCTTAAAAGCTCTTAATTCTACGTTTAGTATAGAAGGATGACACGTTATTCATGTTTAATAGCGTGTAAGCACACTATTAATGTTGTGCTTTTGATTTGCACGTTCATTCTGTAAAGTGGTTCTAGAGGGGCTTCTGTGGGTGGGTTCGTTCAGTCCCATTAACTTAAAGGTCCTTTGGCCCGAGAAGGTGTGTATACAGGGACAACAGCAGTGTGCTCTTGCAACCCGGAAGGCCAACAGTATCCTGGGCTGCATCAGATGAGGGGTGGCCAGCAGGGAGAGGGAGGTGATTGTCCCCCTCTACTGTGCCCTCTTTAGGCCTCCTCTGGTGTACTGTGTCCAGGCCTGGGGCCCCCAGCACAGAAAGGACACGGAGCTGTTGGAGTGGCTCCAGAGGAGGCCACGAAGGTGAGAGCACTGGAGCACCTCTCCTGTGAAGAAAGGCTGAGGGAGCTGGCATTGTTTGGCTTGGAGGAGATTCCAGGGAGACCTCCTTGCGGCCTTCCAGTACTTGGAAGGAGCTTACAAGCAGGAGGGAGACTGGCTTTTTACACAGGTGGATAGTGATAAGACAAGGGGGGATGGATTTAAACTGAAAGAGGGGAAGTTTAGGTTAGACATCAGAAAGAAATCCTTTACTCAGAGGTGGTGATGTGCTGGAACAGGTTGCCCAGAGAAGCTGTAGATTCCTGATCCCTGGAGGTGTTGGATGGGGCCCTGGGCAACCTGGTCTAGTAGGCCACTCTGCCTACAGCAGGGAGGTTGGAACTGGCTGTTCCTTAAGGTCCCTTCCAACCCAAGCTATTCTATGAGTCTGCGCTTCTCTTTCTTTCTTTTTCTTATTTGTTGGCTCCAGCTCCTACATTATGTTCATAGTAGAATCAGAATGGCCTGGATTGGAAGGACCTTAAATGTCACGTGGTCCTTTAACATTTTTAAATTACGCTTTTGCTTGAGAAGTGACCGTAGAAACACTATTTCAATGGGTGCACTGCCTCACAGAATTCAGAGTTGTATCTATGCAAGCTTTACTGGATTTTGTGCCTACTTGCCTAGTGACACCAACACAGCTTAGAAGCAGGAGCTGGTGTTCTCCGAGCTCAGTCTGAGGCCCAGAGCAGGCACAGCCCACGCTGACTCTCAGACAGGAGGTTGCATTCAGAGGCTGGATTGCAAGTGGGTGGCAGGGAAGCAATACTCCTGCAAACCAGGCACCGCACAGTACTGCAATCACTAACAGCAAATCTTCATCCTACTCTGATAGAAATGGCTTTTCTGTGTGCTTTCAAGCACATTTTGGTTTGACTTGAATATGAAACTGTTTGGGGGATCACTGAGAATTTATTTCAAACTTCTCACGGTGCAACGCCCACCTATGAAGGCAACTGGATAATGTGCCTGCCTGCTCTTCTAAGGAGTGGGAGCAAGGTCAGACAGCCACAGAGAAGCCTCACTGAAGGATGGAAAAGTGAGGTGGGCGGTTGGCAGGAGTGGAGATGGATCTAGCTAGAGGTGAAAACATAAAACTGGAAGATTGCCCAGGGAAAATAATGAAGGTAGATTGAGAATGTTATGTAGAATGGGAGAAGTACAGTCTTTATCACAGACCAAGACTGAGTATTCCTACGCTAAAGCAGATATTAAATTCAAGATAGGTATATCAGAGAACTGGATCTTAAGAGTAGCCTACAAGAAATTTCTTTTAGTCGAAAGAAATATAAAGCTGCCTCCTGAGAAACTGATGGGAAAGATTCTAAATATTTGGATTTTTCATTCTTTTAAAGTCCTTGTACAGTTTAATAACCAAAAGACCAATGTCATGCTCACATACTTGAGTCGTCACCTTATCTTTCCAGCTGTACAACACAGTTTAGAAAAACAAAACACTTTCCTCCTACAGCTGGGAGTATACACTAGTTTACTGCTTTTGGGCTTATTACCTATGTTTCTTTTTACTGGTCACCCTCTGTTCTTGCGGATGGAATAGATAATTGGACGGAACAAAGGTCACGATGCTCCCAAGTATGAGAGAAGGTGTTCACTTTGTTGTTGTTCTCCAAACTAACAGGGCTCCAGTTTTCTCAGTTATCTTATTTGTGGGTGGTTTGTTGAATGTTTTTTGGTTTTGCTTTTTTTGTTTTTAAATATTAAGTAAAATGGTTCAGCTCTTTCTCATGGTAAACTAAAGGAAGATGCATCATTCTGCATGTGTGAAATTTTTGAGAATGGTCTGTTAAGATCCGGCACCTTTCTGGTTTGAACTGTGTGGAAATTACCCTAAAAAAAACTGTCTCAGGACATATGTCTTAACCTGGCCATGATATAAGACTCTGGAAAAAAATGGTTTACCCAGTATAAAGCAGGATAGCAGCTGGCATTCAAATTCTTCGTCTGCTCCAGGCTATGCTTTTTGCCCTTTGTAGTTCGTATTTAGTAACTTCTGGGCACAAGGCACCTTGCACGGTGCATGACAGTGCTCATCCTGGAATGGAAACTGCTGAGCAAAACAATTTCTTCCCACTCTCTTTCAGTGCTCGGAGCAAATGATGTAGAACGTCTTTGCTGTGCCTTCAGTGTTCCTGCTGCTGGTAGCATAAAGCTGATCCTCCTTGGAGGCAGAGGGGAAGAATGAGGAAAAGAGATTGAAGGCAAGGTACAGGCAGCTTCGTACTAGCTGTGATGAAGAATTTGCAGAGAAGCTACTGAGGAGGGCAGTATATATTTATATACAGTGGGTGGGAGCTGAGAAATAGAGTGGGAAAGAGTAGCATGGGACTGTTCAGTAGGGAGGATTCCCAACCATAGATTTTAATGTTACCTTGCTCATGAAGCAGAAGTTAGGCTTGCTGACATTGAAGTGCCCAGGAAGGGATTCAGAGGAAGACTTCACCAACACCAGCAGCAGAGGACTAGCGTGAGCATCAAATCCTGCCCGATGGCTTGTGACCAATGCAGTGGCACTAGAAAAGCTTTCCAGCAGCGTTAGCATAATTTCACTTGGGAAGTCTTGCTCTCTTAAAGTAAGGCAGTGATAAATTAACCTTTACAGTATTTGCAGCGTGAGACTTTAATTACAGGAACACCAGTAAGTGATCAATCCAAAGAAGATGGGATTCTGCAAAGCAAAAGGAGTGACAAGCTTCCAACTGATAGCAAAGGAATGGATGATGACTTTAGATGCAAAATGAAGTAACACACTCCTCAAATTCTCCGTGAAGCCTCAAGAACCGCACTGGTGCTGCTGTGATGGGGGTAGGATGCTGTAAAGACCTGTGTGTTTCTCTGATCCGTTTATAGCTAAAGTTTACATTTTTCTTTTTCCTGGCTGTGCTGTAAATTTGTTCTGGGGAAGTCAACACAGTGAGTAGAATGCAGTATTGATTTTATATTTAGTTTTGTGTTTTAAGATGGAAGGAGATAATCAAAGACTCTGATGGTTCTGCTTAATTTATCAGGGAAAGATACAGCTATGAAGATTTCAAGGCTTTCCAGAAGTTTTCATAAGAGTTGGCACCTTCCCATAAGGTGAACTCAAGCACCCTTTCCTGATGAAGGTGATAATTGTAGCGATTTCTGGGAACTTGCTTACTGGAACAGTTAAGAGACCATTAAGAGTGGGTGTGCAGCTTGTTGTTTGCTTGCTCTGCTATGCCTGATAGTTTACTCAGATTATCCCTAATCTCTGTCCTTGAAGTGAGAGGTAACCCATCAGGTGGGTATCCTTAATACAGGAGGACAGCATCCACCAGGAGTTAGGCTTTATGAGATGAGTGGGGAGGAGGCTCTCATCTCTACTTCAGAGCTGAAGCAAAAAGCTCATTTTCCAAGTTGCTTTTCACATTGATGAACAGTCTGATGAGTAATAAGTACTGTTTTCTCCCCATCAAGATGTGAAAGTTCTAAGCTCTTTGATTTGTCAAGAAAAATGCACTGACAGAAACTTTTTATTTGTCAGTTTGGAAGAAGAATAGCAACAGGGAGGGCTTTTACTGGTGATCAAGGTACGTTTCTTCACCCTAGGCATGGCACCGCTGCTCCTGGATGAGCGTCCTGTTCCCATGTTCAGTCTTTCTAGGTGGAAAGCAACTTGCTTTAATTAAGAGACATTCTTCCCACACCTCACCCTTTTAGTTTTTTCTTTCTTGTCTTGACTTGGCTGCCACTCTTTGGCAAACTGTTCTGGGAGCAGTAGCTGAAGGCAGAAGCCATTTATTCCCTGCTCTTCAAAGTGCACAGAGAGCCTGTGTGTCACTAGAACTGTACACCTGGCTTGCTTATATATGAATGGCAAAGTTTTCCATGAAATGAAGACAGAAAATAATCCAGATTCAGGTCTGGTTTCCTCATCTAGATAATTGCAACAAATGAGGTTTCTGCTGCTATTTGTCACCTACACATGAAAACAAGAAGGAAGGAAAGGGGAAGATCTACAGAGGGAAAAACAAAGTGTTCTAACTGTTCATGGGAGAGGTGAGAATGTCAATCCATAAATATCTCTGATCAAGTAAAGAAAGATTCTGGAAGCAGGTGATCCCTTTGGAATAAGCGGTAATAATAAAAAGTACCTTCTTCTCCACATAGAAGTCTCCTTGTAAGGAAGCGCATGGATCCAGCACCAAGAAAGGTGGGTTAGTATTGCAGCAGCTGTTAGATTCACCATCTTTAGCAAAGCTTTGCTGCAAACCACAGCTGGGACTTAATATGGTTAGAAATACACAGCTTGTTTTACTGGCTGTGTAATCACTTAAACCTGCATCTTCCTTAAAAACAAGCTGGGTGCATGGTGTCCATCAGAAGCTGCAAAACCAGTGAATGATCAATCTGCCAGTGCTTGCTCCTGAGCAGTGACGTGTCCATATGGGCCTGCACTACTGCTGCTACCACAGTTCTGGTTGGGAAGCCCTAACCAGAGCTGCCTCTGTTATGCCATCGGGTATGTGCAGCAATTGACTGATTCAAAGATCACCAGGTCACTCTTTTTACTGTGTGAGAAATAATGTCTGAGATCATCAGCTCTCTTAGACTAATTAGGCAGAGATCCCCCTCTAATCCCCTTAGAGCAGACCTCCCATTGCCCTGGCTTTGTACGGACAGACTCCGTAACATTTCTATTCATTATGTGATTGATGAGGTATCCATGCCCTGGCTGAGTTCAACATGCTGCTGAAGCTGTGTCTGTGGGATAATTCAGCATCCATGCTGTCAGATGTGTTAGAGCCTTGGTGCAGTAATTTTGCCAAGTTGCACCAAGTGCAAAGTGCCTTGATGACAAGGAGTGTAATGTCCTGCCTCTGTTGGGCCTTCTGCACTATGAAGTGCAAGTGACTTTGCACAGTGAGAACATTTCATGGCATTGCAGAATATCCTGAGTTGGAAGGGACCCACAAGGATCATTGAGTCCAACTCCTGGCTCCACACAGCACCACCAAAAATCCAAGCCCTATCTGAGAGCACTGTCCAAACGCTCCTTGAGCTCTGGCAGCATGGGGCCATGATCGCCGCCCTGGGGAGCTGTGCCAGGGCCCGACAACCCTCTGGGGAAGAACCTTTTCCTAACCCCCACCTGACCCTCCCCTGACACGGCTCCATGCCATTCCCTCGGGTCCTGTTGCTGTTACCAGAGAGCAGAGCTCAGCGCTGCCCCTCTGCTCCCCTCGTGAGGAAGCTGTAGGCCGCCATGAGGCCACCCCTCAGCCTCCTCTGCTCTGGGCTGAACAGACCCATGGACCTCAGCCCTGCTTATAAATCTTGCCCTCCAAACCCTTCACCGCCATTTGTGATTGACTTTTTCAAGGATGTGCCTCCTGTGCTCCACCCTGACAAAACAGCCATGTGCCACTGTCAAAACTCAAACTGTAGACCGTGTCGCCTGGCCATGCTTGGCTCTGGCCCTCATCCAAGCCAGATCTGAAGCATCCTTTGTGCTAGAGGGAGGCATCAAGCGAGATGCAGAAGTCAGTTCTCTGCCTGGGGGTTTTCAGGACTTGCCTACTGAAGTCACTGAAGGCACAGAAGATGACAGCAAACCTAGTGTCAGGATAGCACACAGGATGTTTTCCCTCTCTCTGAGGCATTGAGAGATGTCTCTGTTGGCGTATCTCAGGTTCCTCAATGGATGGGGTATTTCCCTCAATACACACAACTTATTGCCATCACTTGCCACTTGCAGACCAGTGTTGGCTGTTCCAGCACTGAGCACAGGACAGGAGCTTTTCCTGCAGTTAGCTGAAGGACCACGAGGACGGGAGGGCTTTCTGAAACTCCTGAAGAGCCAAATTAAAATTGAGCAAAACTTGGCACTGCTCCCCACCTGGCGATTGCAATGCTGCAGCATTTAATGTGCTCTGCCAGGACCAGTGAGCTGCTGATGGCAAAAGCAGACTTTTAAAGGCCTATCTTGAAAGTCTGACAAAAAGTGAAATACCCTGATTATGTCTGTTGCACGTTTTTAAGAAGGCAGTAGTTGATCCTCAGCTAAAGCGAGGTTAGTTTCCAGCCAAGAAGAGTGATTTTTCCAACTTTTTTCTTCTGTACTGCTATTGTAAAAAGTCTTTGGAAAAAACGAGCAGTCAGCTGAGCGTCTCCAAGGTAAGCTAAATTTGGGGGCCTGGGTTGAAGCATATCAGATGGCTCATCCTTGCAACCTTCTTTTCCCTGTTACAGTAGGGAGACCCCTCTGCACACTTGTGCTGCTCAGGTCTGGGAAAGAGAAATCCTGTTCTCTGCTGATGTCTTGATCCATCGCTAATTTATCTGGGCATGCATGTAACCTTTATCACCAATAGCTTTTTGCTTTAATGGCCTAGCAACCTCTAGAAAGGAAATTTTAGATAAATACATACAGCTTATTGGCTTCTGAGCTTTTGGACTACATTGGTATGGTGATCTTTAAACTCTTGAGTAAAACGAGTGCATTACAGCCTCTTTTCGTACCTGTGGGAAGTCTCAGAGAGAGTTACTCATGCAAAGCCTCATGTCTCTGAGCGACATTCCCTCCTGCAATAAGCACAGGTGTGGCAACAATCAGAATTAGACTCTGAAACGAAAGGTGCTTGAAAAAACACAGTGCTTAGAACCACCCTGCTTCTGAGGGCATTAGCATGTGGAAAGTGTGAGGCAACAAGGCAGGAAATGAAGTTCACCTTATTTTTGTTACAAGAACTTGCAGCTTCAGTCTTCCTTCTTCCTTGTTTAAAAATCCCAATGAAGCAAGAAGCAGTTCTTGAAGGCCTGTACTTAGTGAAAATAGTCTGGGTGAACATCAACTGTATTCCAGTCCTTTTAGTGCTGTCTGTGGGGAGAGACACAAAGCATTTTGAGTTCTCAAACAGGGAAATGAGGAGTCTTCAGGAAAGGGCTGGCCTGATAGAGCCAGTCCCTATGATTCCAGAAAAACAGGAGCTCAGGCTTACTAAACTGGCTAGGATTACTTTAGAAGGGCTACTGCAAGTGGAGGATGGTGTGATTGTGTGCAACAGCACATTTCTGCTCACAACCGTCGTAGATGGAAGAATACAAGATGCTTTTTTTTGGTTTGACATTCAGACTTTGCAAATAGGAAAAGAGGAAGCAAAGAGGGGACCCATTCCTTGCACGTATTTTGATGCTACATGCTGAAAGATTCAGCGGTGGGGGAGAAAAAAAAAAAAGTCTCCAAGGGCAGACTCAAGCTCCCCCCCCAACCCCTCGCCCTCTCCAGGCAAAACCCAGGAGAAACATGGAAAGTTTGCTTTTACTGATAAAGAAATTTGCAGCTGGAGAAGGAGCAATAGGAAAACTGCTACAGGACAGAAGTCACTGCATGAACTTAACCACAAAAACAATGGCAATCCAGAGGAAGGGGAGGGGAGAAAAAGAGCTCTAAATGCTTTCTGTTTCCTAAAGTGGAATGAAAAGGCAATAACTGAGGTGCCTGTTCTCACCATTAGAACTGCCAGGTTCTAAGAGCTTTGCTGAGGGTCCCGGTGAGGTGATTCAAGCAGGCAGTTCCCACTGGCATCTACCTATAAGCAAACACCTTGTAGAGTTGCTAAAAACGCTTTTTTAGAAATAAGTATTTCAGGCTGATGCTGGCTGACATCTCCCGGCACGATCACTTTACCTGAAATGGCCTCCAAGAAAAAGAAATACAAAAAAAAAAAAACATCTTGTTCCACACCCGCCTGCCTTGGAGCTGACAAGGAGGAAGAGGAAGGTCAGACCAAGGGCTGTTACCAGTGGTCAGTGCTGCAGCATTGACAGCCCTGGGGGGTATGATCCCAGCCAGGCTTTAACTGGTGCTTTCCCTCGTGGTTCATTTATTTGGTTAATAATACTGATTAAGTTAATTAATTAATCATTGTCAGCTGGCTCTGGCTGATGAGCACCACAGCAGACCCATGGGCACTATAGCTATGGCTGTGCCTGCATCCCAGGAGTTACGGTGTCCGTGGCACTGACTTCAGGCAAAATGAGAGCTGGGAGGCAAGTTACAGAGACAGAACCAGGAATGCTCTGACACACATCCTCTCTTGCTCTCAGCAGCAGGTCATTTAATGGGCTTGGTCATGGGGAAAGGGGAGGTTTGTGTTTTATTGCCCATATAGACTGGTGAGAAGGTCTGGTGATGATACACTCACCCGTTACTCTACACCGTGGGTTTTGAGTGAGCAGCCCGGCCCAGCCAGTGCCTGCTTTGTGTTTGCTGTGAGCCTCACTGCACTGATTGAGATTCATGTCAGCCAGGCGGTGCTGATTGGATGTGAGGCTGTGGAGTATATCTATTCCCTGATTGAGCACAGCGTTTAGAAGCAACTTCCTTGTGCCAACACTTGACAAGAATTTGAAATTCACTTCCAGCGCACATTGTGCATGCATTTAAAATTCACCCATTTGCAAGCTCTCTCCCGTGGGCTGTCTCTCTGGGTAGCGAAGGCCTTGTGTTGTTTTCAGGGTCCCTCATCCCTGCAGGCAGTGAGCACCGTCTGCGGGGTGGGGTGGGTGGGATGCCACCTTGATCTGCCCTCAACCTTCATGAGCAAAGTGGTCATCAAGCCTTCGAGGACAGCTGTCAGATTGCTTACCTGGCAGTAGACACAGCAAATACCACTGCTAGAGCTGAATGGGGAATGTGTTCAAGTGCTTCAGTTAAATGCCATCCTCCTCGTACCACAGACAGCTGCCGAGGGGCTCATCCTCCCGCCACCGCCTGCCCTGCCCCGTGCCAGGCTGCGTGCCCTCCTCAGTGCTGCCGGCACTGGTGCTGAGGCAGCAGGAACCTGCCGACGGAGGGGCTGGCGGGCACTGTCAGACATGTCATCCCCGCTCACTCGGTGCAGGTACTCCAGGCGCTGGAAATGCAAGAGCAAGAAAAAGGTGCTTCTGATTATCAACTAAACCAGGCAGGAGACAAAGAGGGGGGGAAAATGATTCACTTCAATGCAGCAAGAGGTGAGGAGTTGGGTAGGCTCTGCATCCGGACTGGCAGCCGTGATTAACAGAGTTGTTAATGACATGGAGCACAGCAGTGCCAGGGCAGAGCTGTCTGGGAGTAAAAAATAAAAAATAAAATGTATATTTTACGATAATATCCCAAGCTGGAAGGCACCCACAAGGATCATGGAGTCCAACCCCTGGCTCCACACAGCACCACGCAAAATTCAAACCCTATTGTCCAAGCGCTCCTTGAACTCCAGCAGCTTGGGGCCATGACCACTGCCCTGGGGAGCTGTGCCAGGGCCCAACCACCCTCTGGTGAAGAACCTTTTCCTAACACCCAGCCTGACCTTGCCCTGACACAGGTCCATGCCGTTAGCTCTATGAACACCAGGGGAGACAGGGAGCTCCGCTGCCGGCTGGGGAAGCCAGACAAAGAGCACAACGGCGGGTGAAATGCCTTCTCAAAGTGTGCATGGAAAGGAATGACTTGAAAGCGCTCATCACATGCAAACCTTATGTCCCAGACTTAAGTTGGACCCAGCTGTCATTGAACTTTACTGTGTTTGGGAACATGGCCTCAAAAAAATGACAGCAAATCTGAATACTGACTACTGATTTTCTCTTTTAATAAGTTGTTCCCCCTACTTGAAGTTATTAGCATGACATTTCACAGCAGCCATTGGGAACAGAAAAGTGAGTCAGAGACAAGACTGATAAGGATCAATGACAGGCAAAAGTTCTGCCCTCAGTGGAGGAAAAATAAGAATTGTTTGAGTTAGAGATGGAACTGACACAGGGGGCTGAGAGGTGGAGATGTGACAGCAAACATGGGTCCTGCAGAGCCCATCCACCTCCTTGGAGAACAATTGAAGGCAGCACAAATACAAGGCAGTGGAGTTTATTCCACTCAATAACCACTGTCAAAGAATTGATAACGCTGAACTGGAGATTACACTTGAATGGATAGCGAGAATACACGTATTTGGTAAAATACATAGCTCAGTGCGTCAGAGTGTGGTACAGCTGAGAAAGCTGGAGGAGGGATGCAGCAACATGCAGGTACTCCAGAGATGCATGAACCAATGTCTTCTGAAATGTCTGCAGCTGCTGGAAACAGGGTGGAAGGCCCAAGTGCTCTGCCTCCGGTGGGATGGTCCTGTGCAGCCAGACCATGCGTGCTGATGCCAGGAGCAGTGCCGAGTCCTGTCTGATCACCTTGCCCAGTGACAGCGCAGGTCACAGAATCACAGCATATCCCGAGTTGGAAGGGACCCACAAGGATCATTGAGTCCAGCTCCTGGCTCCACACTGTACCACCCAAAAATCAGATCATATAACTGAGAGCACTGTCCAAATGCTCTTTGAACTCCGGCTGCTTGGGGCCATGATCACCGCCCTGGGGAGCTGTGCCAGGGCCCGACCACCCTCTGAGGAAGAACCTTTTCCTAACCCCCAACTGACCCTCCCCTGACACAGCTCCATGCCATTCCCTTGGGCCCTGCTGCTGTCACCAGAGAGCAGAGCTCAGCGCTGCCCCTCCGCTCCCCTCGTGAGGAAGCTGTAGGCCGCCATGAGGCCTCCCCTCAGTCCCCTCAATCAGGTGCAAGACCAAGCTCTCTGAAGGAAAGCTGCAGCCCTTCCAGAATCACCACCGAGCACCAGTCTGGATCCTGTAAGGAAAAATTGAAGGAAAAGTTTCATTCTAGAAATATGGCTCCTGCTTTTGCTTAATGCCATGGTTATTAATGACCAACCCCCTGCCAGCCAGCGGGTAGCTGGCACCTGCACGACTGAGTCAGAGATCCCCATGCAGCGCCCACTGCACGGCCCTAGCGCTGCAGCCATCTCCCCCATGGAAATCTCCACTGAGGGGACAGACAGAGGACAGGCTTGGCTCCACAGACTGTGCCCCAGGGCTAGGGAGATCTCAGGCGGCAGCACGTTGTGGACAGACAGAGGCCCTGGTGCCCAGGCAGCCACACCGCTGCCAGCACGTCCTGCCTGCACTGCCTGACTTGCAAAACACAGAGCTTGTTTTCACCATAAGAAACCAACACATAATGTTTGTCACAGTGGGGAAAGGGAGTGGGATTGCGCCATGGAGCATCATGAAAATTGGTCAGGTTTTCCTGGGATTTCCCATCTTAAACCTTTAAAGCAGATGAGGAATTCTTGATCGACTCCCAGGTATAGCAACAAGCCTGAGAGCAGGAAAACATGAAATAAAGTGGTTCTAGGGCTCAGTGAAAGACATGCAAGTATTTGCACACATGAAACTGAAAAGCTCACTGCTATCCCATCCCACAAGCTGATCTCTAACAGGAGCAGCAAAATACATCTAAGTTTTAAAAGCAGTGTCTCGCTAAAGAGATGCTATGCTTGGCTGCGAGTTGTCCTAATGCATGCCACATGCAAAAGGCATCACTGACCTTGCCTGCCAAAAAGAGAGGCTCATTTGAGCCTCACGTTGTGCTGCTGTGCTTACAGGCAACTAAAGATAATTTCTCCCGGTTGTTGTTCTTGCTCAACCAGCTGTCCCCCAGCACTGCTGCAGGTGATCTGAGCAACTACCTCGCAGCTCTGTGGCAGGAGCATCACTGCCAGTGGGCTGTGATCACTGGCACACCTCAGTCTGGTGGGGTGCAGGTGGGATGCAGAGCACCCCACGTCTCCCCTGGGGCCACTGCTGGTGCCTGGGTGAGGGAGCAGCACTCTCTCTGCCCTGCTGCAGCCCACTGCCCAAATGGCCTGGGGATGCAGCACCCCTGAACAGAGCATCCCTCTGCAGAGCACAGCTGCATTCATTGAGATGTGGTGAGAGGAACGGGCCTCTTTGGTCCCATTCTGTCCCTTCCCATTCCCATCCCCAAAACACTCTAAAAAGATACTTCAGAAGTCATTTTTCAAGAGCAGGAAAATTAATTTTGAATGAAAAAAAAAAGAAAAGCACCATCATTTCCACTGTTCAGACACAACAGGGTGACAAGTTCCAGCAACTTGTGTAGTTAAAGCAAAATCTAATTATTTCTTTCTACCTCTAGCTCCCACCTCATGTCTTAGAATAGACTAAATGAGCTGCTTTTAACCGAGAGAACTTTGTACCATTGGAAAAATGTGCCTGGCAGCCTCTCCAAAATCCTCATCATTTTTATTACAATGTTCGTGTTTGTTTTCACTTTCCCCTTTGTTAACATTTTAGGCAACTCAGATGAAGCTCTGGCCATCAAACCAGCCCGCTAGCAGTAATGACATAAATTACATTGTTCTCCAGGGCGCAGAGCACCCAGCTATTAAATCTAACCATGGGAGCTTAGCAAATCTTTTCATATGCAAGGCAGCTGGCTCCTTTCTCCCCTGCCTCCTCCACCACCCCTTTTCTTGCCATGCACGTGCAGGATGTGCCTGCTGAGGACTATCATGCACCCAAGACCCTCTGCCTTGGTGCTCAGCATGGAGCCAGGTCCCTTCCTAAAACACTCAGTGCCCCCAGTGGAAGCATTTTGACTCACCCGTGCTCAGCGTGATTGTCTGCCCACATCGGGCTGCCCTGGGCAGGCCATCGGCTCGCGGATGTGGCTGTGCACATCCTGCTCCAAAGGGCACCTATTTTCCTCCTCCAATTGCCCTGCCATCTGTGGCAATTTTCACATCGTGCACAGGTATTCAATGATAACACTCTAAAAGATGGTTAATTTGCAATCAGTGCTGTTTAACGTCTACACAAAAAAGGCCGCATGCCAGCCACTGCTTCCTCTTGGGGTGGATTTATCCCATGGAGACTCAGTGCATGCAGCCCCAGCCTCTTCACAAAAAAAGAATGGAACCCAAACTTTCTTCACAAGGTCTGGCACAAGCAGTCTTTTCTGCTGATGAACATTCTCCCGTGCAACAGCAACCGAAATAAAAAGAACAGCACTTAAATGGGATTTGCTAGTAGACAAAGAAGGTTAAACAGGTTAAACTGTAGAAATCAAAGTCTCTCTGTTCATATCTCCAAGTAAATGGATGTCTGAATGTCAGAACCAGGGATAAATGTCCCTGTCAGACACCCTGGCTGGCACTGCAGCACAGAAAGGCAGTCATTGCAGCCCTTTGCCTCGGCAGACAAAACCTGCCTGTGCTCCTGAGATTCAGAAGTTGGTTTTCAGAGATAGAGCGGAGGTAGCAGTAATGTGAGGAAAATGCACCACCCTGGTGGCTCAGCTGGCACCTGGACAGGAGGAGAAGCAGCATGAAGCCACTCTGCTCTGGCTCACAGGAAGGCACAGACCCATGCACCTACACAGATGCCAGCCTCACCCCAACACACAGGCTTTCTCCCCAGATATTGAACTGCACAACTAAAAGAAAAGAAATAGTAAATGCTTCCCAGCCTGCAGCTCAACCCATTGTGCTGACCTGCCCCAGCTGTGGCATGACGTTGCTGGTCGCCCTCCATCACTAGCACGGGAGGCACGGGGCGTGTGGGACCAGGCAATGGCAGCAGCCCCAGCCTGAGGATGGGGATGTGTGGTGTGTAGGGGGGGTAACCAATAGCTTGGGCTGGGTCTGGAAAAGCCTCCATCTATTTACAGTGGGTTTGCAGACACATTGGAATACCCTTGGAGATGATGAATATTTTATCAGCCCTCAAAGGGGAGATTCAGACAGGTGAGCTCCTAAATATATTCCTCTCACCTTTTGGTCATCTGAACTATTCTCCAGGCTCCATCAGCCGCAGTGAAGGTGTAGATACTTGCTTCATCTGCAGTCACCTGCTTTTAGAGATGTGCGTTTAGACGACCCCAGCAGAGATGCTGATCCCTCTACACCTACACCTTCACCTGCCTCATGGCCTTAGACCTGAAAACCACAGGTGCCAGTGGCTAATTCCCTGCGGTTTGCTCATGGGTCAAAGTAGGCAATACTCAAGTTCAGCAGCTGACTACTGAAGCAGAAGTTAACTCCAATAAAATCTAAATGAAAGTGGATTAACATAGTTGATGTACTTTTCAGCTTGATTAGCTCACTCCGGATAATCAGCATTTTCTTATAAGTTATTAATAATAACACTGAAAAGAAGTAGCTGTGCTTCTTCAGGGAGCCAGAAGGGAGAAAACACATGTAGCATCCCTCCTGGTAGCAGGGCATGAACTGATCACCAAAGCCTTGCTGAAAGAGCAGACATTTCCAGGAAAAGGGCTCCTTCCAGGAGCAAAGGGGTTCTGCCTGCATGCCTGAGCCACCAGACTGGTGGGATAAGTGCTGTCAGGCCTGGAAACAGAAGAGTTTTCAGAAAAACAGGAGGAGGATGTTGGTGAGGCTTGGGAAAGCCATGTGTTTGGCTTTACTACTCTCACTTCGTGTGGTTGGTTTTACCTCAGAGAGAGAGAAAATAATTTAAAAAGAGAGATATCAGTAGACAAAGGAATAGAGAGGAAAATTTTTAAAAGGACAGAAAGAAAACTTCTAGCATTGAAAAAAGTTTTAGCATGGTTAGGAATGCAGAGGATGAAGGATTGGTTCTGCTGCAGGTGGGAATATGGCCGAGACCAGGGAGACAGAGCCACAGTGTCTGCACACCCATCAGGGACCTGGTGAGTAGGTTAACAGAGGGGAAGGCATGAGAATATTGCACAGATAGCGGTGCAACAACAGCAGTGACCAACACAGGTGGGTAGAATATGGCAGATGGGCAGGCAGATGATAGAAAGAACAAGTGTCCAGTCTGTGAGCTGTTAGGGAAACAGAGACACCAAAGCAAAGAGAGTGTGTTACTACCTACTAATTCTGCAAGATATGAGGGACACACACAACTCTCTCATGGGCTTGGAGACCAAGAAAGAAAAAAGGAAGAGGGAGAGAAACATGCATTTGAGATCAGACTGTCCATGGCCAACATGAGAAACATCCTGCATCAGGTCTGGTGAAACCTTGCAAAGAAACAAGAAGAAACAGCAGAGCCCTCTGTAGCTGTTGCATGCTCCAAGAATTGTTTAACCACGCTAAAACACCAGGTAAAAGCAGAGGAAGAAATGGGCTGCTCTTGCAGCAAGGGAAAGCACAGGTTATATGAGTGCCTAAGCCATGCTGAAACTTGCAGCTTAATCTTTCATTTAAGAGGCTGAAAAGAAGATGCTAATAAAAGCACATTTTCTCAAAGACAAATGAAAAGTCGTGTGGGAGCTTGAGTGCTTGGGCTGGGGGCTTTGCAGTTGTCGGGGTGAGGTGGCCGTAGTGACTGCAGCCCCCAGCCTCAAACCCATCTGAGCCTTTTGGACTGACTGCGTCCCTCAAGCAGCCAAGCACAACTGCATCAAAGCCACTCAATTTCTCCTGTTGATTTCTCCTCCTAAATAAAATTATGTGTGAGATCCTGACGTTCAGCTTCCTGCTCAGGTTAAAAGGAGTAACAATTTATTTAGGTCTCAAAAATAAGAGACTATCTTTCCTCTGCAATTCAATAAGAATAATTACCTAGACTGCAGGGTCAGAGCCAGGATGACTAATGGAAATGTTTAGAGAAATGGAAATTACCCTGCTGCAGATTGAAGCTAAACTCGGAGTTTAATATATTCCAGCTAAAAACACCAGATAATCTCCATCCCCAATGCTGAGGGAACTGGCCCATGAAATTGCCAGTCTAAAAGTAAGGATTTCTGATCTATCAAATCAGAGATAGACACTGTAAGACAGGAATCCAGCAACTGTAAGAAACGGGAGGGAGAGAGCGATCCAAGCTGTTTACACACTCATTAACCCATCCTCAGGGGTTTACGACCTTGTAAAACAAATTTTGAGGGAACCAATAGAATCACAGAATGGCTTGAGTTGGAAAGGATCTTAAAGTCCATCCACTTCCAGCCCCCTGCTGAGGACAGGATTGCCTCTCACTCGATCAAGTTGCCCGATGCTCCATCCACTAGCTGAAGACACGGCAGAAAGTAGGGCTAAAATGCAGCTTGTGCCAACCAAGGGACAGCCAAAAGCCAACCTACTGGCTCCAGTAGTTGATGTCCTGTGGGGTAGCTGCAGGTTACTTGTAAAAGTAAGAGCAAGCTTGTTGCCTCTCCCTGGACTACCATGCCCTGGGGACAAGGCAGGAGAGCCCTGGTGGCAAGCTCGCTGCTCTGAGCAACTGTATAGCCTCAAGCTTACAGAGGAAGGGATGAGCCCAGCTCTATGGACAGGGACCATTTTTGTTTTTGGTGCTCGGTAACTCAACTTTGCATGGCTTCGTAGACATGCACAGTCTTGGTGCTCGCCAGCTTAAGAAAACTACAGATTTCAAATGCAAGGCTAGGAACTCTTAGCAACTCTTTCCTTCCTTTAGCTGTAGCTTATAAAGAGTGATTTTTCTTTTCTTGCTTTTTTTTTGTAAGACATTGGCAGACAACATTTAAGGAATCTTATTTTTTTTAGCGTAGAAATTTTGCTTCACTTGACTATTGTACCTTTATAAATGCTTCATCCCATAGTTGGTCTTCTGTGAGAGCAATGGCATGGCGGGGCCACACAGGTGTTGGGGCTGGAGGTGACAGGGGAAGGAGAGGAGGCAAAATGGTGTCCCCCTGCTCCATCCCTACCATGTGCTGGCTGCCCAGACACCAAGCTCCTGCATGCAGAGTGCTGAGCAGAATTTTCAAGGTTTTTTGGTCATTACTCGAGACAGACTCAGTCTGAACAAAAGATTTTCCACATCTTGTAATTCTTTGCAGGAAAATCTTGACTGAAAATGGGACTTCCAGCACGGAGACTGTCAGTATGTCACAGCAATTCCATGGGGCTGATCCTCCTGACTGTCCCACACCTCATTGCATATCACTGCCAAAACACTTTGGCCCTCTTTTAGCAAAGTTCAGGCCAAAATATGTGATCTGCTGCTGCTACATCACTCAATTATTTCTGAGCTCTGGAGCTCCCTCCTAGCCTGGCCATAATTCCTCCTTGGACAGCATTACTGTAGCCAATAGGTATGTGGAGAATTAAGGTTTTGGTCTTGCATTACTTCTACTAATAAAGATGAGTTAGAGCAAGATGGAGGAAGACGCAGCAGAAAAAAACGAGAAAGTATTGCTGTGGCTGTTTCTCCAACTCCCCTTTTTTTCTGGACTGATCCATATTCTCAGAACAAAAAAATGTACAAATATCTCCATCCCAATATTCATAGACATACACAACAGTTACACACGTAGATCTGAGTAGATGCAAGAAGGCTTTTTGTGGGATCGCTTTCCCACATGCCCTCACTTCCTCTCCTTGCCCCAGATACAGCGCCTTTCAGAATCACCACCACTGAAAAACTCAAGGCTTCTTGTATTTTTAATACTTTATTTTAACAGTATATCCCTTGTTACACGGAAATTCAAGGAGCTCGGGGAAGTGTGTGCGCTCACCCAAACTGTTGCTGGAGCCAGGATGGTGCTTGTCGAGGTGCCTGTGCAGAAAGGAAATTTCTATGAGCTTATGACCTGCAAATGCTGTCCTTTTAGAACATGCTGGGTTTGATTTAAATTTGAGGAGGTATAAAAAAGCAAACTAAATGTCTTGAGCAGCTTGAGATGTTACCTTCTTATATTTTTTCTTTTACTATGTGGATATGTAGATAAACAGACATTCTCTGACATTTATTTTCCAAAAAAAAAAGTTCCAAAATTCTTTTCCTTATGAAAAAGATCTCAGCTCTAAACTGAAATCATATTTTTTCCTGAGCCCAAAGACATTCTTTTTTGACTAGAAGTGCGGTCTCTGGGGAAATTTCAAGCTCTCTTCAATTTGGAATGAGAACAATGTCAAAAATCTTGGAATCTGTCACAAGCTGGAAATTTGGATTTCCCCCAGAGGAGTTTGGAGACCTCTGCCCTATGAGCATGTTGGGCCACATAGGGCTGCTCTGCTCTACAGCAGACTCCTGCACTGGACCAGGCAGAAAAAGATGAGCTGGAAACCATTGCCTCCGGCTAGCCGGACTGGGGACATCAGCCTTGGCCAGGAGCCCTCCCTAACCTACTACACGTATTAATGCCGTCTGAGATTTCCAAATTGGCTGTGGTTACATTGCCATCCCACCACACCAACGGCAGCTACATCCTTGGGCTTTGCTGGAGGGGGCTTGTTCCCTTCTGCTGCCTCTGAGGCACAAAGGGAGATGAACGGACAGGGCTGAGGACTCCCAGCATTCATCTGTCCTTCTGAAACAACATTTGGTGGTGCAGAAGACTGAGTTTGGCTGATCCAGGCGCCCTGGAAACCAAGTCTGCTGTGCAAGTGCCATCAGACAGGTGCAGCTCAGCTGGATCTGGTGAAGGTCATTGGAGCATCTCCCCGCTGTGTATTTTTTGCATACACTTATGCAGGGAAAACACTTTCCTTAATCTGGCAGCTATGTGCATGCACAAAAATGTCCAGCCATTAGCCAGACTGCTCACAATGCCAGCAGTCAGCAGCATCTACTTTTACAGCAGAGCTATAATCTCTTTGACAGCGGTGCTGTCAAACTCTTGTTTCATGTACATTCGTTTTATGTAAATACGTATTTGTGCATTTTATGTATGTATATATATACACACACGCCTATATGTAAACATGCTTACTTATATTTACCTGTAGATATATATTCAGTGCTTGCTACCTGCAGTTTTAAGTGCAGTCACACCCTTAGCAAGTGCAGTGTCACTAATGGTCAGGGTGAGTCACAGACATCCAAGCACATGAACACGCTTGTATTTTGCCTGACCTCATTAGATACCTATTCTGGATATGATTTTGCAAAGGACACCGCTAGGCTAAAGAAAGCACCTCCCTTACAGCCTTACAGAACAGAAATACAGAGTGGAACCAAAGGGAAAAGAACAATACAAGCAACCAGATATATCTCTGGCTATTTAGGCCACTGGCAAAAACACCGAAACAGGGAATTTCACACAGAGGTGCAGTGCTTGCAGTGATGTCCAGCTGGTCCAAGCAGCAACACCGTGCTGGCCAAGGGACAACTCCCTCCTGGGGACATGGCATGGGCTGAGCATGGGAAATTCTGGGAAATGGCTGAGGAGCAGGAGTACAACTTTGTGACTAAGCAAGTGGCTCGTGGAAGAAGTCACTAAAATGCCATGGATTTGCCCTGGTGAGACCAATGTGAGACTCTTACACACGTGCCGTCTTTCTGACCTGATAGAGTGTTTTTTAATGTGGTTATTGCTGGCAAAGTGGGCTTTCCAAGCATGCACCAGTGTATGGCTTCTTTTCATGCACTGCCATGCTTACTGAAGAGGCAACCAAGATGGTTTTTAAAAATAAGCTCAGATAAATATATTTCTTTTTTCTTTAACCCCTTCTTTTCTTCATCTTTGTCTGAAAGGTTTGTCTATGCCCTTTTATTTCTGTTTCAGGGCTACAGCAAGGCACTGAATATTCGTGCTTCCAAACTACTTTTGTTTCATTCTTTTTTGACTCTGAAGATTTATTTTCCTATGGTAAAACTATAAAGCTTGGAAGGCAACAGAGACTGAATAAATGCTCACCAAGTGGTAGGCTCACAAAACAGCTTTGAAGGACCTTTTGTCCGTGCATTTTTGAGGCACTCCTCCTGTTTTGGGTCTACTGATTGGGTGACAGCAAAGCTTTTTACATGGTCTGATAGTGATAGGACAAAGCGGAATGGCTTTAAACTAAAAAAGAGGAGATTTAGGTTATATGTCAGGAAGAAATTCTTCACTCAGGGGGTGGTGAGGCACTGGCACAGCTGCCCAGAAAAGCAATGGGTGCCCCATCCCTGGAGGTGTTCCAGGCCAGGTTGGATGGGCCCTGGGCAGCCTGACCCAGTGGGTGGGGAACCTGCCCATGGCATGGGGTTGGGACTGGGTGGTGTTTAAGGTCCCTTCCAATCCAGGCCATTCTGTGATTCTTTGATAAAAACTGATGGGCAGCTCAGAGTGGGGCAGCACAGGGCTCTCAGCTCACATGATCCCATTTCAGACCCGTGGGAATTTGTTTCACCCTCCATGGAGATTATGTTATGGGGTGTACGTCTATACCCATAAGCTGTCAAGAGTTTTCAAATATTGTCATTTTTTTCTGTTCTCAAGCCTGCAAACACATGCACTTGCATTTAGCTGAATGCAGAGAAATCCCTCTGGCTGCAGTGAAACTCATGACCATGCCAGCGGTGGACAGCAGCAGCAGGCAGCGCATCAGAGCGGGTTTAGCCTCTTTGTGCAGAAAGGTAGAATGAAACAATAAAAATAAAGCCCCGTCAACGGCAGTGCTGATAATCAACAGAAAGGTTTTTGTCTTCACAAACTCAGGTTTGGGACTCTGTGAAGAGAGATGACCTCATCCATCGAAAGTGGATCCTGAAAACAGTCAGCTTCTGACGTGAGGAGCCAGGGGTAAACAACTGAAGGGGGAAAGGGAGCTCTGCAGTGGATAGGAGACAGATACTCAGGGAAAGACCGTGGATATGATGAGCAAAGGCAAGAGCGGAATAAAAGATAGGAAAGACGATCTGGGAAAGCCATTAAATGCTGTGCTGGGGGTTTTAAAGCTCATGTTAAATTGCAGGCTGACCTGGTAAAGAAAAAGGAAAAAATGTGAGCTCTGAAGGAAAACAGAAACCCAAGTGGGACGGCAGAGGAGCATTTCTGTGAGCCCAGCACAGATGGTTTTGCTGAGCATGGGCAGAAAATGGATCTGCATTTTTTTGTTGCTTTTCCCTAAAGCAATTTCAAGATTAACCAGCCCTGCCAGAAATTTCTCTGTGGCTGGGCTGGTGCCCATGCTCCACAGGAGCCACACAGAGAGGAGGCAGCTCCCCACAGCCTCTCTGGCACATGCTCAGCAAAGGTCTGCGAACACCTGGGCACGGCAAACATCCTTCTTGGTGTTGAGAGACTGGAGGAGGAAGAGGCTGTGTGGATAGACCCATCCCTCCAGGAGGTGGTAGCACTGGCGTGGGGCTGGTAGAAGTGCAGCAAGGCTCCCCTTGGAACCAGATGCCCGAAGGCTGCAGAAATTAGGTGACTGCCTAAAAACGTCGGTTCTCACCCAAATTCAGGCCCTAAGCCTGAGGGTCATGTTCTGGGAAGAACTGTAGGCTGGCTCGTGTGGACACCGCGTTACTGGTACAAATTTGGGTTGGAATCTCTGCCCAGTTCTATTCTGGCAATGCTTCACTCTTCTCACAGGTAGGGTTTGTTTATATTTGGTTTTATTGTTTCTTCTTATTATTATTATTATGAAAAATCTGCCATTAGCAACAGGTCAAACAAGGAATTTAGCTGGTGAGCCTGCTGGGACAGGCGTCTCACACCAATGGTGAGCCCCAGGGCACACCACAGAAAGAGCTGGCAGTGGCAGAATGCTCCTCTTCTCCATCTAGTTTTGTCGGAGGGAGACTGTGCAGCCAGCACAAGCACACTGCAAGCAGATGCCTCTGCTGTGAGCCAGGATGCACTCACTGAGCTTCCCAGCCTCGGCCCTAACATCTTGAAGGAAAAAGCTTCTCTTGCCCCAAACCTGTCAGGCTTTAACCATGGTCACCTACTGGCTGCCACCACAAGAGCTGAGGGCACAGGGTCACCAGCGAGCAGGCACAACATCACCAACCTTTCTGCCATGAAAGCAGCTACAAAAGAGGACAGCAACTTACATATATAGTTTTGTGTGTACATACATGGATTTTTTCTTTTGTGTACAGAAGGATACATCAGTACCAGTGAGAGCAACCCAGTGGAGACGCAAGGCAAGGTGGCTTTGCTGAATGGACAGGAACCAACCAATCCCAGTCTCCCTTGGGGGCAGAAGTCCTCCTGCTCCTCCCTTATTTAGCAGCTTAACTAAGACTGTGTTTACACAAGCAGGTGGAGATCTCTGAAAGGCTTGGCCTCGCAGGGTGTTGGAAACAGGAGCCTGAGAACCAGCAGTGCAGAGCCTCAGCAAGCAGGGGCGGTCTAGGTGAGAGACCAGGCTTCCACAAGGGCACAGAGAGAAATGGTGTCCTTGCTTCTCTAGTTTGGAGATTTCTGCATTCCCGTTCTGCCCCATTTTGGCAGAGAGGAGTGGAGCGAGCTGCCTGCTCTCCTCTGTGCCCTGCTGTGGGCGCTGGGCCCAAGCACTTCTCACCAAGCCTCCGTGAGTGACTTGCAGATGCATTTTGGCTTGGAGGCAGCGCAGCAGGGCAGAACCTGGCTAGACTTGCCCTTTCCCTGCCACAGAGAACCCGTGGCAGCACTGCCAGGAACAGGAAGAGGTGTCAGTACTCCAGAGTGAAAGAAAACGCCTCTCTGAGCTCGCCAGTGCTATTTTTACAAGCTGAACCTCCCCACAGCCTGCTGCGCCTCTAAGTTACCACCTGCAAATCAGGTGGGGGTGTGCACAGGTGACTCCATTTCTGTTTTGGTTTCCATTAGCTTAGTTTTATTGTGCAGCTGCAAGGTGGGCCACATCTCCCTAGGAGGTGAGCAGCACAGTGGGGCTTGTCCTCATCTCAGAGGGCTGGCATTTGGTGTGGGACCCCCATATCCCACCTTTCTCTGCTACCAGTGTTACTTTGATGGGTGTTAGGTTTTCTTCCGTGCTTGAGTTCATGCCAAAAAAATGCAGATTGTCTCCAGGCAGAGTTTGGGAGCTGCAGAGGCTTGGAGGGCACTTTGCCTGGCTGAGGACAGACAGCCAGCCCACCTTACCACACTAGGTTTTAACACAGTGTAAAAATATTTGCACTATTTCAGGCTTCTGACTCCTTTACGTGAGGTAATGTAAAGGTGTGTGAGGGGGGGGGGGGGGGGGGTGGGGGGGCCTGCCCAGGGCCTGGTACAGCTGGTGCCCAAGCAGGCCTAGTTGGGCAGAATACAAACCACTGCCTGGGAAGGTGCTTTGGGGTTGTTTTTGTTTTGTTTCTGGTTTGTTTGGTTGTTTTTCTTTTTTCTTTCTTTTGGTGCATGTGTGGCTAATATGTTTGTAGCTGAAGGTTTATTTTTAGCTAGAAGAGAAATCATTGTTACGCCATGGCAACCAGAACAGGGAGGTAAGTTAGAGCAAGCTGGTCTGACTAAAATATATCTGAAACCATCCAAATTGATTACGTATCCTAAAAATAAAGATGATAGCTGTTAGCATAACGCAGCACTGATGTTTGTGATTTAGAGACACAAACCACTTCCGTTACGGTGTGTTTTTCGCCTGGTTACTGGCTGGAAGGGGAGGCCTGGGGAAGTGCAGCTGATGTCCACAAGTGACTAATGCCACTGGAGAGCTGTGAAATGGGTGAGAGATGCGAGGAAACGAGGCTGCCAATAAAACCTTCCTGGCAACCCATGCTGCACCATTTGGGGCAGCTGGCATGACATGAGGTGATGGGTGGGCTTTCCTCTTTCTCATGGTGGGATTGTTCACCAAGTTCAATGTGTGAAGCAGCGTAATGGTGGCCACCAAGTGTGGGGATGGCCATGCACAACCCTGCCTTGGTGCAGGATGGAGATCCTCTGCCCCCATTGGGAGCTCCAGCTTGTTCTGAGATAGCTGGAACTAGAGGAAACCCCAAACTAAAAGCACTGGGGGGCTGGGATTGGGAGGTTCCTGTACATGGCCACGTCCACTTCAGGCTGTGGTAAACCCATCCATGTTGAAACACTGAATCACTTAGGTGGAAAGGGACCTCCCAGGGTCTCTCCTCCAGCCTTCTGCTGAGGTCAGCTCTGGTGTTGGACCAGGTTCCTTTGTCCCCTTGGGTGCTGGGAGCCTCCACAGATGGAGACTGCTCACTCCGTCAGGGCAATCCGTGCCATTGTTTTATTATCCTCACAGTATACATTTTTTCCCTTGTAGCCATTCAAACCCAGTTTTACACTCTTTCACCCAAAACACTTCCCAATGTCAAACTGTTGTGATTTAACCCAGCAAGCAGCTAAACACCACACAGCCTTTTGCTCCTCCCAGTGGGATGGGGGAGAAAATTGGAAGAAAAAAGGTAGAACTCATGGGTTGAGATAAAAAGCTATTTACTAAGACAGAAAAGGAAAAGAGAAATAACAATAATGGTAACATATAGAGAGAGATTTATGAAACAAGTGATGCACAAAGCAATTGCTCACCACTTGCTGACCATTGCTCAGTCAGTCCCTGAGAAACGGCTGCTTCCCCAGCCAACTCCCCTCAGATTTATAGGTTTTTTGCATGATGTCGTATGGTATGGAATATCCCTTTGGCCATTTTAGGTCAGCTGCCCTGGTCCTGTACCCTCCCAGCTCCTTGTGCCTCCCCAGCCCCTTTGCTGGCAGGGCAGTGTGAGCAGCTGAAAATCTGAAACATCCTTGGCTCTGTATGGCACTACTCAGCAACAGCTAGAACATCGGTGTGTTATCAGCATTGTTCTCTCCAAAAACCAAAACATAGCATCGTACCAGACACTATGAAGAAAATCAACTCCAGCTGAAACCAGGACACAAATGCACTTAAAATGTTCCTCTTTATACCCTTTTCAAATCCATTAATAGAGCTTTAAAAGTCCTCCCATCCTTGCTGGCCCTGATCCTGGAGCTGAAAGCATTCAGCCAAAATTGCAGTAAAGGCCCGGGAATTAAGCCTTCTTTCCCTGCAGTTCGTAATTTGGTACTGCATACTTTTTACCTCTCAGATTCTGCTTTTTGAAAGCAAAAATGTTTGGGTCCAGAAAGCATTTCAGACCATACTTTTCCACTGCTCTTGCAGCAGAATATCTGTCTAGTTAAGTATTACATCTTGACAAGCAGTGTCAATATTTGTGAATAACTTAGCATTTTTAAAGAGCATCTGACATTCTTTAGGATGTTTTAAATGATATGCACAACACAATCTTTATATTTCAGACTATGAAAGCCTTACTTATCTTTACTTCTAGTTAACAGAGAATCAATAAAGACAGTGGGTTTTTTAAATAAAACAATATCCCCAAAATGATAAATGAATCGCTTTCAAAAAGCTGTCTGTAATTAGATTCCTCTTGACCTACTTTTTAGAGACATTTTTGCACCTTTTACTCAAATTGTTTTTTTGACCCTCTCTTCTAAATTGTTCTGCGTTCTGTTCTGAGCTGTTCCCTTGCTTTCACACAGCAGGAAATACTCTTAATGACTACATTAATAATTATGCACTCAGAAAACCAAGACTGAGAACTAAGGTGAGTACTGGGACTGAGACAACAAAGTTTCCACATGAACGTTCCAGTGGGCTGCAATCATCTATTCTGCCTGCCGTGGCTACAAGGATGTGAAGCATTTTATAAATAAAGACTGCCTTTAGTCCCAGCAGGTTACAAAGAAAGGCCTTGATCTTGCAGGTGGCTTTGAGCAGATTCCTGAACCAGTGTGGAGCCAGTTGTGGCAGCAGGAATGAAGAGCCCAGCCACAGCTTTGTGCCTCAAAATTTTCCTAATCGGAGCGCATGCATGGGAACCTCCATCAGTGTGCTAAGGAAGCCAGCCTCTTCCTCATTCCAAGTGGTTTTCCTCACTCTGGTGTCTGTGCAAAGGAGTAGCCTTTGTCTGCGTTACAGCTGATGAAATACTTGTGGCTGCTGCAAGGGAGGATGGTGGTCCTCTGTAGCCCCAGCTTTCTCTCTTTACCCTGTCCCATGCTCAGCCACGTCCTTGCTCCGGTTCCCTGCCAGCACAAGGAGATTTTTCTGCAAGGGCACCAGCAGGATGGGGAGGGGAAAGTATGGGCAGCTTTTACTGACTGGTAGCCATTGGCTGGAGGGTGACTCCCCGTTGCTGTCACAGCCAGAACAGGAGCCATAGCATCCACTGGACCTGGGCTGGATACTCTGAGGCCATGGTTGTACTCCTAAAAGGTAAATATGGACCCAGCTACAGGTAACCTGAGCTTAAGGTAAAACGTTATATCTAGAGAGTTTTCTGCCCTGTATCTCTAAGATGTGTTTTCCAGAGCTGTGAATGAACAGAATGCTTCTGTTAGGGGCAGCATAGCTGGAGGGTGGCATCTGTGGGGTCTCCTTCCCACAGAGATGCTGGCTAGTGGGCCAAGGTAGCAAAACCTGGGACCTTCAGCATCCCCATCCTATCAAGAGCAGGGTGCTCCCCTCACAACTCCCCACCTCAGCTGCCTTTGCGCTCTGTTCGTACAGCTCCAGTCACTGCCCGGACTATCTGATGCTGCGATAATGAAAATAAGATGAAATACTGCTTGGTTCATTTGGTGAAGTTCTATAGGGTGAAGTTAAAATTGATTTTTAATTTTTAATAGGTTGACTCACCACTCATGGGCATTGCAGACAGTGGTTAAAAACTACTTTGCACTGGAGTCAGAAAGTCAGAACTAATTAAAGAATATGTCCACAAAAGCACTGCTAATAGACTGAAGGGAAGACCTTAATTAGAAATTGGGGAGGTAGTAACCCTCCTGTTAATAAAGCTTAAATGACATTTGGGAGCCATGCAAAATAAGTAAACAGCTCCTCTCTGCATAACTACAGCCAAAGACAAGACACGAGAAGAAAAATCTAAGCAAGGTCTGGATGCTGCCACTCCGGAGCTAAAAAAACCCCTCCTTAAAGCAGTCCTCAGCCGTGTTCTCCACTTAGTAACAAACAGCACTGCAGCACTTGAAAAAATCCGTAGAGTACGACAGCAAGGTGACTCCAAGGACTGCAAAGCATGAGCAGCAGTATGCAGAAACTAAAACACCTCAGCCTCAAGAATGTGGCTTCATTCTGCTCTTAAAGCAAAGATCCAGGCTCATCTTTGGTTATCTGGCATGCAGAGCCAGTTAGGACTCGAGAAACAAACAAAATATTTTAGGCATGTAAATGGTGATGCAGTGGTTTGGTAATGACCTGGGCTGGAGGGATAACCACGGCAGCAAAACTCAATGCTTTGTGAGGTTTCCTTTCTATTCAGAATATATATATATACATATATATATATATATATACGTGATTATAGCCCACCAACACACAGGCACAGTTGGAAACACCTGCAATTATGCACTTACAAACCGGGACAGTGCTGCACGGCAAGAGGCTGTACCCTGCCATCCCTGACCCCAGTGCAAGCAGCCTGCTCCTCCAGGCTGCCTCCCTCACCTGTCTGCAGCACGTGCCGACCCTGCCGCCCACTCAGAGGCAGCCAGTACGGCATTGCTGCAGCACGCACAGGCTGCTCAGGCTGTCACAAGCTCCTTTTCTTACCCGTCTTCAGCCCAGGATGGCTGCACTGACACAAAGACCCCTGTGCCAGCCAGGTGCAGAGCCCATCGCGGGATTTGCCTTCCGACGAGTGCTTTGTCTGAGCTGAGACACTGCAAATAACCACTGGCGCGCTCAGACCCGATATTGCTCATACTAAAGAAGCACTGCGGATTCCTCTGTACCTTTTGTATTCTGGCTGCCAGTACAGAAGTCAACGTAAATTGTCATATTGTATAGAAAAGAAAGACCACCATGCAGATTTAAAGCATGATAAAATGATGCAAAGATGCTCTCACTAACTTTTAGCCCGTTCCCAGAGTTGTCCTCTTTCACTTCTATCCCATGGGACGACAGTGGTTTGAAGTTTGCAGTGTTGTGTGGTCTCTGGATGTTGTGGGCACAAATTATTTTAATGTTATTCTATCTGGTTGCTGATGCCTGTCAGCTTCATAGCACCCTTCTCTAGGCACTCTTTGCAACTAGGCATAAGTACACCATTCTAGATATATTTAAAAATGGAAAACTTCATCAAGGTCACAGTTCTTGCATCGTTCTGATTTTCATTAGCAAGCCGATTTTATTTTAATTTTGTGAAACTTTCAAGTAGTCATTTGAAAAATATCCAGTATGGGCAATTACATGGCAGAGTGCACAAACAAGAAGCTTATCGTATATCTCAGCCAGGAGAACGCTTCAGAGCTCCGCATCCTCAGAAACCGTTTCTTCCACCTACACAAAGCAGCCGCCATGGCAGGAGAGACATTACAGCCTGGAAGTTACGCCTGGAGCTTTTATGGAAAAAAGAAATTTAAAAAAAGAAAGGGAGACTAGTGACCTCCAGCAAAACACGGGCACTCAGACTGGGTAAGGACGAGGGAATGAAGGCGTTGTGCCACCTCACAGAATGCCATATAATGTGGCTGCAGCTACCATGAGCCATGAAAATGGGAAATCAGAGCCCTCCTTTGGGATATGCTAGAGCCAGGACAGTCTCTGGGGTCTTTAGTTGAATGTAAATCAACAGTCAGTCGACTGTGGGATCTGTCAGAGAGATGCAGATGCCAGCTGCTTGAGCACAGCCCTGGGTTAAACCCCATTCACTCCCAGCATTTCCCTGGGACTCCTTGTGTGAGGGGCTGACAGTGAAGGCCTGGTTACATTTATGTACGCTTGAGAGGTGGGCCTATGCAAACCTCATGAAGCTGAACAAGGCCAAGTGCAAGGTCCTGCACCTGAGTCAGGGAAATCCCAATCATAAATACAGGCTTGATAATAGCTGGATTAAGAGCAGCTGTGCAGAGAAGGGCTTCAGAGTCCTAGTAGACAAAAAACTGAACATGAGCCAGCAGTGTGCAGTTGCAGCCCAGAAAGCCAACAGTATCCTGGGCTGCATCAAAAGAGGGGTGGCCAGCAGGGAGAGGGAGGGGATTGTCCCTCTCTACTCTCCTCATGAGGCCCCATCTGGAGTACTGCATCCAGGCCTGGGGCCCCCAGCACAAGAAAGACATGGAGCTGTGGGAGTGGGTCCAGAGGAAGCCACGAAGATGATCAGAGGGCTGCAGCACCTCTCTTGTGAAGAAAGGTTGAGGGAGCTGGGCTTGTTCAGCCTGGAGAAGAGAAGGCACTGGGAAGACCTCATTGCAGCCTTCCGGTACCTAAAAGGGCCTAAAGGAAAGCTGGAGATGGACTCTTTATCAGGGAGCATAGTGACAGGACAATGGGTAATGGCTTTAAAGTAGAAGATGGGAGATTTAGGTTAGACATCAAGAAGAAATTTTTTACTTGGGGGGTGGTGAGGCACTGGCACAGCTGCCCAGAGAAGCTGTGGTTGCCCCATCCCTGGAGACGTTCAGGACCAGGTTAGACGGGCCCTGGGCAGCCTGATCCAGTGGGAGGCTGGAACTGGATGGTCTTCAAGGTCCCTTTCAACCCAAAACATTCTATGATTCTTTGGTTCTGACACAAAATGCTTTGTCACATGTCTGGGGCTCCCTGCTACCTTCAAAAAAAAAAAAAAAAGAAAAAGAAAGTAGAAAAGGTAACAGTACATGCTATTACTGCCATTCAACAATGATTAAAAACTACAAGCCATGACACTAAAATAACTTTGTATCAGCCTTCACTTTCTTTTAGTAGGAAGAGGCCTCTTGTCACTCTGCATCTTTGGAAAAACAGGAACCCTGGTGACAGATTCCTGAGCACTGAACCACAGAAAACATGCCTACAGTACAGACAGGAAAGACCAGTTTAAACTGCTGCCCAGAACAACCCAAAATCTGCTTCAGCATAAAATGCAGCATTGTGGATTCATGTTAAAACAACTCGGTTGTGGCCAAATGTCCCATAGTGCAAATATAGTGAAAATACGTCTCAGAGTCATCAGTGGGGAACCTGGCAGCTCGCCACCAGGAGAGGCTGAGGAGGATCTCCTGCGCTGTGCTTCACAAACACTGGTGATGACATGGGAGGAACTGCAGCTGGCTAGCACCAGCCAGCCTCAGCCTTTCAGATGCTGAGCTGAATTATCAACTTAGTCTGAAAAAGAATATTCAAAAACAGACCATTGATGGTAATTAACAACTGCACTTTGTGGGCTTTCAGTCTAATGAATACACAAATGAAAAATCAATGGAGGAGGCTTCCAAAAATGAACATGGCAACAATCTTAATCTTGGAGTTGGCTCAAAGACAGCTCCTCCAAAACCAGCTCTAGGGCTGCATTCCTACCGTACATTTTTATTATTTCATTGTACAACTTTCCCTCTGGGGAACTCATTAGTCCTTTTTATTGATAAAATAAATACGAGTTTAATTTCCAAATTAAAAAAGCATTAAAATAATTACATCTCCAAAGTCCTAGTCACAAATGATAAGAGATCAAATCAGTCAAAGGCTAAAAATGATTGCACATCTTCTGAGGGCCATTTGAAAAATTTGCTCAGAATGAAGCAGCACTGAATAAAACTTTAAATAAAGAGGATTAAGCTCTGCAAACCGCCAAACTCGGCTGAAGCTGCAGTTTGACATTATAAATTGCCAGCTTCATCTCTTTTTTGTTGGAGAAATACAATATACATTTGTCTTTGTTACAAAGGGACTGTGCAGCTCTCAGATGAATGTGCTATAGGATGGGACAACGGCTGGTCCCATCCGCAGGATGGGGGGAGGCATAAATTTCAGCGCCTGGTCTTTCCCCTTGGGACCATCACACAAGCTCCATTGCCTCCCCATGGTGCAGTCACGGGTCTGCTTCGTACCCGGTATCGCTTCTAAGTTATATCTTGCCTGGAACGAGGTTTTGGCAATGAAAAATTCACTTCCAGCCAGACGAGTTATCCTTGAATTCTGGGAAATACTGACTGCTTGGGAGAAAATGGGAGAGATGTAACTGCCAGTCAGAAAACCACGCAGGATGGGAGGCACTCCTGGCGGTCAGGGCCTGCTTCTGAGATGTGACACATCTTATAGAGTCATAGAATGGTTCAGGTTGGAAGGAACCTTAGAGATCATCTTGTTCCAACCCCCCTGCCATGGGCAAGGACACTGCTCACTAGACCAGGTTGCCCAAAGCCCCATCCAGTCTTAAATCTCCTCCTTTTATGTGTTTCTGAGCCCTGATCAGAACCTCGGTCTGTCTGCATCCTCCTGCTGTTTCCACGCTGCTGGATACAATGCCCCATCACTAGTGCTAGCCCATTGCTCTGATTAAGAAAATACATTACCTGAACCATTTGGGGTCTGAATATAATACTTAATTCGTTTCAAGAAATACTTTGTACTTATCCAGAATTCAGAAGTATTTTGATTTCGGGTGGATCCAAAATGAGATTTTACATTTAGTGCCATCACAATGTTGCAAAAGCAGTGATTCCCCCCGCCACTCCTTTTCTGACAGCAGCTGAATCTGATTGTACATGGCACATTTTGTGCTGCTGCTGCCTCCATTAATTACATTTTTCTGCAACTGTGAAGTTGCATCCATATGCAAGTAAAGGGAAAACTTGGCATGATCTTTTCAGGTACTTTGGGTCAAGTGATAATTTGGCTCCCAGCAGCTCAGAGGCAAATACCATTATCCACTCAGCAGCACTTCATCTGTATCAGCTTTCCAGCTGTAGAAAAAAAATTATGTAATTAGGAGGCCTTGGGACAGAGAGAAGTGGTTGGATGCAGACTCAGATAGGGATTTCTAAGTGTGTTTGTTGCTCATGGCCAGTGTGCAGCTCTTGCTTTCAGTGCACTCAAAAGTGAGTGAGGAGGAGCAAAGAGCAGAAGCAGCAGAGCTCTCCCACCTCCTGCAGTGATGCAGAACAGCTGTGTTTGGACAATTACAGTTTCTTGCTGATCACTTTAAACCTGTCTCAAGCTCCTGCTCCTAAGTTTGTGTGATCTTACCACCATGAAAACATCCTTTATGGCTGGTTAATCACTGAGGCAAGCATAAGGATCCTTTATGCACTGTTTTGTGCTTTTCTTCTGGCACTCCCTAATTTTCTGAGTCCCTGGCTTGAGCAGCACAAAGAGGTTCCAAGGAAACTGAGCTTGCCACCTGCCCAGCTGATGGCCATCGGAAGCTGGAGATGCTCCATCCCAGAGGGTGCAATGTCCTGAGGACTGTAACAAGACTACAGGGGCTGGTTTTCCTTCTGCTCTGCCCATCAGGGGAGATAACAGTGCTGCTGACTTTCAGCCTTGGGGGCTGGACTGCTGTTTCAAGAGGTTATTCAAAACTGGAAGGTGCAGGCACGAGCTCCTAGGACTTGTCTTGGAGCCTTGAGCCATTTAACAGAAGTTAGTGACTCTTGCTTTACAACAGTCCCTGGTAAAATGCAGCATAGACTGTGGCTGTTACCCACACTGTTGCAGTGATGTTTGTCCTGACAGCCTCTACACTGTGCTGTGAGCAAGGAACACAACTCTCTTGGTTCGCAACACCAGAGAATTGTTGGTTAGGTTCACAATTTCAGCAGCACTTATTTAATTCCAATTTTACCTCTCTGAACTTTCTGCCCCTTTGAAGAAGCAAGCCTGCAGGCAGAGGGGTAGCCTCAGCGTGCTGCCAGGTGCTTGCGTTGCTCTTGGTCATAGAATCGTGGAATCATCTGAGTTGGAAGGGACCTCTACAGGTCATCTGGTCCGACTCCCCTGCAATGAACAGGGACATGTGCAGCGAGATCAGGTTGCTCAGAGCCTGCAGCAAGTAGCTCAGACCAAACCAGAGGGAATAAGCTAAGGATGGTCTGAAGAACATCAAGGCTGGAGAGCCTACGCAGGGGCCTCACCGCCAGAGAAGTTCTCGGCTCCCAGCTCTATGAGGTGGAGCAGCTGAGTACAGCTTATCCAGAGAAAGGACTTTCCTCTGAGAACATGAATTATCAAGCCAATTATAACTGGTGCCTGTGCTTCTAGCACACAGTGAGCTAGATTTCTCCCCTCTAGATTTCTAAAGCCATGAAAGCCACCATCCTGGTGAGATCAGCATGCCAGCCCCAGCTGGAAAGCGTTGTGCCCCCACAGCACCCATCTGTGCCCAAACAGTCTTGCCTCTTTTCAGGCAAACGTAGAAAGAAAACTCACAGAAATGCCACCCTCTTCTGTGGGAAAGATGGGCGGAGACCCGTTACCAAAATACTGAAGTTCTGCATTACAGTGAGTCCTTGCTCTCAGAGACACAAATAAAAGAAGTTTCATGATCTCCTGCTCTGAGGAGTAGAGCAGCAGCAGTTAAAGCTTGTTAGGCTGGGGCTCGTCTCACCATATGCCCTCTAGTCCTCTTGGCTCCCTCTTGTCATCATGAGGCAATTTGTAGGTGTCTGCTCACCTGAGAGGTGAGAGCGTGGCCCTCCCCAGCAGCTTAGGAGGAGCCAGCACAGCTGACTGGGGCTAGAAGGCATCTAGAGGCAGGGTGAAGGCACAAAGAGAAATGGCAAAGTCTGGGGCAAAGTCTGGAGCTGGCCCCAGGTGTTCTCAGACTGCACTTAGTGCCTTAATTGTGTAATCAATACGGACGAACGATGTGCTGGATCAGCCTTACTTGAAATAATATTTGAGCATCATAAAGCTGAGCAGCGCATGGGTTATTGCAGCAGCACTGGTACATAATGACTTTAAATTGATCTACTCAACTGTTTAGAAATTTTGCTTGAAAGACTTCACTCCCTTGCAGACTGTTTTTTTGGCAAAATATAGCTGCAGCCTGAGTGCTTGCAATTGTTTGCTACCTCTCCAAAACCAGGCTGATAAAAGGGACATCTTGCCCCAAATTCTGCTGGGCCAGGAGAATGGTGCTGGACACCAAGGTGGATGTCCTCCAGCCTGCCATCACTAATTAACTGTCAACTTTGCTGATACTAATTGATACCACTGCTGTTGCAGGAGACGAGCCAGGAGCTGAGCAGGAATGTTTGTCTCCTCTTTCCCAAAATGAGCATCTTGCAAAATGGGCTAAGGTGTGTTAGCAGAAAGGTGAGATGGCTCCTGCTGTACAGCAGTGGAGAGGATGTGGTCCGATGGAGGATGTGGCCCCATGGAGGATGGTCACAGCCATGCTCCCCCTGGCCACCGGAACAGGGCAGCCCCACGGCAGTGTCATGGCAGGTGCACAACAGATGCATGGGAGAGCCAGGAAATTGGTACCTCATGCTGATTTCTTTGCAGCCTGTCTGGGGCGAGCCAGCAGGTCTCTGTTGCTATTTCAAAGCCATGCAGATGGAGAGGTTTGCTCTGGCTGATGTGGTACCCACAGAAGTGAACCTGTCCCTCCAAGTACTCCTTTTTATGGGACTCAGAGTTTGGCTTTGGGAGATAATGACTCCATCACAACTTGCCAGATGTGGACTTCTGGGCAAAAAGAGCAACTGTGATTATTGCCGATCAGCTGTTAAAGTCAGGATGATATTAGGTAAGCCCAGGATAAGAAGGAGGACGTCACTTCCCTGGGGAAATGGGGCACTGGCTGATGCTAAACTCTCTAACTCAATCAACAGCTTTCCATGTAAGGATATAATGGAGAATGGGGACATGAACCAATGTTGTCCTGTGGTGTGGCTGAGCCAGCTGTGGTGCTTCCCATTTGCTGGCAGAAGCACAATGGGGAGGTGGTGCCCTGCCCCAGAGAAGCCAGGCAGCAGCATGGAGCAGCACCTGGAGCCCCACAGCCCAACTGGCACCTGCTCCCCACGGCCGCTGGTTCTCCTTCCGCTCCCTGGCTCTGTAGGACCACAGAAGCCCGGCCCACACTCGCCGCACACGATGCAGGAGTGAGTCAGCCAGTCGTCCGTCGGGGCTTTCAGAGGTGACGCCAGCACCGCTGACACGCACGCAGCTAGCGTGTGGGATGGGTGACTGGCAGAAAAGCCAGTGAGTGATGTGCCAAATCTGTCTGTGTTTGCTGCAAGGAGCGGTTCTGTCCGTTACAGGTGAGCAATAGGCTTTTTTTTTAGTAGCTGCAATTGCATAGAAATCTGTTCCACAAATGAATCAGAGTGTGCTCTTATGGGAAAGAACACAGACATTTTATTTTTCAGAAAGATAAGAAAATGAGGCACTTCCATCTACTGCACCTCATGTATTTTGTTTTGTTGTCTTTCCTGATAAGTGGACCCTTGACAGGAAACCTCCTTCATTGCTCCCCTGAAATTTGGAGAGGATTAGTTTTCCTCTTGCAAAATCATTCCAGTGTGCCCCGGTTAGTAATCGTGAGCCTTACAATCACAGAATTAAGAGAGATGACCTCAGTGGTAACCTGGGCTACAGGGGAGAGGCCTGCCCTGATGCCACCCATCTGGGTCTGTGCACTGAACCATGCACTGTGGTTCACCCGTGTTTTGTTCATTTGTTTTCAAGAAGTTAACAGGGCCCCTGTACGTCAGTTCTCAGGGAAAATCTGATTTTGTGCTATATAAAAGATGCGTGGATTATTATGCTCCAAGGTAGGAATTATTCTCGTGTGTGACAGCCAGCCTTTCTTTGCCAGAGAGACATCTTCTTCCACTCAGACAGCTTTGGAGCCGCTCAGTTAAGCGCAGGACCCTCGGGCTGGGTGTGCAGACCTTCCTCCTGCTTCCACCTATTAGTGTTACCTCCCAGGAAAAATTGCTCATTTCAGCAGATACACCCTCAGCCACGGTATTTATGGACTGAAAAAGCCGTGAGAACCAGCTGGCTTTTTCCACTCTGGGCACCTTTCCCCTCATCCCTGACCACGGTGTTGGCTGACCCTGTGGCGCGTTGCATGATGCCATCGGACAACGCTAACAGAGTCACGTAGCCACTTTCTCCCAGTGCTGAGAAAGGACCTGTGCTAGAAGAGCTGGGTGATGCCTAAGGCATCCCCCATCCTGCCTAGAAACTTCTCCCCAAAACCCCATCTACCACCGCAAGAGCTGAGCTCCATGAAAATCCCGAGCCCCTTTACCACGATCTCTGGTTGCATTGTATCTGACTAATACCGGCTTCTTCACTGTTCTCCCCTTCTCTTCTATGACCAGCAAGCATGTAAAGAGTTAAAAAGCATTAAAAGATTTCACAGCCCTTTTTCTATCTTCTTTACAAATGCTGATTTAGATTTATGACACCATGCTGAGAGCATTTTATAGGACCTCTGACTTAAAACATTGGCAACACATCCCCACAGAGGTCTGCCTTCTCCTTTCAAAAAGCCATGGAAATACTAAGCTGGAACAGGCCGAGATGGCCAGCCAGCTGTCTGCTATTTGAATCCCATGAAAACTCAAATACAGCTGCAGATTCAACTTTGTTCTGGTCAAATACAGCAGTCCTGGAATGCGCTCCTTTCCACTGGGGCATGAATAGCATCAAAATTAATGCTGCTCTCTTAGCCGTGTGGATTAAAAGCTGTTTGACAGTTCTCTAAAGGCATTTGTAAATGGGGAATTATTCAGGAGTGGATTGGTTTCTAAGGAGGTCCCACTAAGATCAATTCCTGACTCTTTTTCTACCCAACATTTTAATCACTGACTTGGAATAAAAGAGAAATCATGACTGAGAGACTCAAGGAGGCAAAAAAATCATTTGCTAGCATGGGCACGAAAAACTCAGGAGCATAAGAAACCCATGGGCATTTTGACAAGCCAAATGGGATATTGTGAACCTGCAGCTGCAGAACAGGGGTTCAATTTTAGAACCCAGTCTTGCAGATTTGCTGAGGCTTCGAAAAAAAACTTCAGCATCATAACATACACCAGCCAGAGAGCACTGTCCTTTCCCTGCACCCTGGTTGGGAAGGACATTGAGAACCATAGAATCAGAATCAAGAGACGAGCTCAGTAATGAAAGAATAAAAAAAAAAAAAAAAAAAAAAGCATCTTAAATTATGTGACATTCCAGGAGTTCCACCAGTTTTCCTCATCAAGAGGAAAGATATGATGGCAGCCTGCAACTACCAACCTATGGAACAGGATTTTGAAGTCTCTTTATTCTGCAGAATAAAGCAGCAGTCAGTGGCTTGGTGTTGGAAATAGAAAGATTAGAAGAGAAACAGGGCAGAAATCATTAAGTATGTAGTTCTCCAGGGCTGCTTAGCTTGTTGGTTTCTACAGTACTGGAAATTTTGAAATCAATTTAATTTTTTCTGGAACAGATGCTCTTGCTCCAATTAATTTGAAGAAAACTTATGGTCTGCCATATGCAGACAGTCAGAAGGATGGTCACTAACAGTTCCCCCCGGACTTATAATTTATGAGAATAAAACCTGAATTATTGCACGCAGTTGATATATATTTGATGCAGCACAGAACTCTGTCACCTGTATGTGAATGCTGATATAATTACGCTGCTGATGGATTTATAGCTGCTACAGCAGGGCTTAGGCTGGCTTTCTACTTGCTTGCTTGAACCGAGATACCTGAATTCTGCTTGCAGCCTGCTTTGGGCAGCAGCGATGCAACAGCCATATCCTGTGCAGGGAGGCACGGGCCCCTTGTCCTCCCACCCCAGCTGTCTGGGAGCTGGAGCAGGGCTGAGGCTGCTCGTGTTGGCTTGCCAGGGACCGGACGCCCCATGCTTCATGCGATTGCACCAGGATTTGGGAATAATAAAGGTTTGCATCGCAGCGAGCGGCCTTGGTGTGCTCCCAAATGCTAGAATTAATTCTAGTGACGTGCACACAGCTTTTTGCAAACAAAGCGAGGTCTACAAAATGATCATGAGCTGGCCTGGTGCAAAGAACAACAAGTAAAGAAACAGGAAAGGATGAGGTAGTACGACTTTGTGGTTAGATCTGTTGGTAATGCTGACATCCCGGAAGCACCACATTGCTTTATTTATACTGCTTTCTTTTTTTTTTTTTTTTTTCAAAGGTTTTTTTTCCTCGTNTTTTCAAGAGTTCTCTGTCCTCGATCAGAAGGAAATGCCACCCCGGAGTGAGCCTATAGGAAGCGTACAATGGATTTTATTCATACTGAGAATCCTAAACCCCTTCAGTGCTAACAAACTGAAAAAACTGAGATGAGGAAGCTGGTGGATGTGCCGGGCACATTGTGAATGACACACCGCTAATGCGACTAATTCCCTCTCCGAACAACTGCGGATCTCACAAAGGCGTCTCTCCCTTGAATAGAGGAGCCTGAATGAAGTAAAAAATTGTGCTGCTCATATAACCTTTGTGTGTGAATGAATCATGGCTCTGGTGCAGAAAGTTAAAAAAAGGTCTTTTAAAAAAAATTTACAGCACGGTAACCGTAAAATTTCTGTGTAAAGCATACAATGAGTTCCTTTATTAATCTTTATCTTGCAGATCGACTGGTATTATTCCCTCCTGTTTTGATCTCACTTTATTTCCTGTTTAAAGCCAAAAGGCTGCCATTCGAGGGCTGTTTTAATGCATGCCCCAAGTGTTATTATATTTGCATAACAGAACCTTTCAGGGAGGCTCTTGTTTTTCACCAACTGCACTGCTGGCTGGCTCTTTGTGAAGATCTTGATTGGATTTATGGCCGATTAAGAATTCCGTGCATGAGGCACCCAGCCCTGCAGATACCTCAGCATATCTTCATTTTCATCAACAGCCCCATTCAAGTAAACACAGCCCGTAAAGTCATAGAATCATAGAATCATAGAATTGTTCAGGTTGGAAGGGACCTTAGAGATCATCTTGTCCCAACCCCCCTGCCATGGGCAAGGACACCTCCCACTAGACCAGGTTGCCCAAAGCCCCATCCAGCCTGGCTTTGAATACTTCCAGGGAGGGGGCATCAACGACTTCTCTGGGCAACCTGTTCCAGTGTCTCACCACCCTCACAGTGAAGAATTTCTTCCTTATATCTAGTCTAAATCTACCCTCTTCCAGTTTATAACCGTTNAGCGCACACTGCCGGCTCATGTTGAGTTTCTCGTCAACACACACCCCCAAGTCCCTCTCCTCAGGGCTACTCTCAAGCCATTCTCCGCCCAGCCTGTATGTGTGCTTGGGATTGCTCCGACCCAGGTGCAGGACCTTGCACTTGGCTTTGTTGAACTTCATGAGGTTGGCACGGGCCCACCTCTCAAGCCTGTCCAGGTCCCTCTGGATGGCATCCCTTCCCTCTGGCGTGTCGACTGCACCACACAGCTTGGCATCATCTGCAAACTTGCTGAGGGTGCACTCGATCCCACTGTCCATGTCACCGACAAGTGACATGTACGTAGTTAGTGTACGTAGTTAGGTGAAAACATGCACAAAATCAGACTCTTGGGTGCCATTACCCATTCATAGCTGTGAGAGCCATGGATGGAGCAGCGAGGATGCCCACAGCAGCTCCCAACCAGAGCTCTCAACTGTTAACCTCATCCCTGTCTGAGAAGCACGAAGGGGAGCTCTGTGTGGATAATGAGCTGCTCCACGGTTTGATCCTTCAGCAGCGCAGACCCTGTGGATAGTCCAGCGAGGCTCAAAGTGATCTCTGATGTTATATTTGACTTGCACGGTTTGGAAAAATGGATACCTTCATCATGGATGATTTGTTCCAAAGCATTAATATTCTTCACTGGTTACTTTTGACAGTAGACTGATAACAAATGGGTAATGCCAATCCATTACTGGAAATTGATCTTGTGGAATTTTTATGCATTTCATGTTGATTAAATCACGGTACTTTCAGAAATAGCTAATACTTCAGTTATTAATATGTCCAACTTGAGAAAAATCACTAAATCAATCATGGCATTGTTATCGTGGGTCCAAAATAAAGACCTGATTGAAATCTAGAGGGAAATTATTTATGTATGTAGGAAAAATTACCAATGAACTTACAGCACGGTTCATTGATTCTGCTAACAGAAGACTTGAAGGCAGGTGATTTATTTCACAATTGACGTATTAGAAGATTCATGCTAAACCATTGTGCAATATTAGAGCATTTTTGATTCATAAACTTCTGTAGAAGAAATCCTTAATCTCCTGAGCTAACAGAAAAGCTCTCACAAAATTCCTACAAATGAGGTACCACCTTCCAAAACCATTTTGCATTTTGGAACTGGAAGCTTGCCATCTGCCCCTAGCCCTCTCTGGGTGCAGGAACACCACAGAAGCACTTCCCTTGAGCAGGACAACTTGCCTCTGCCCACCAGAAACTTCTCGGATGTTGTGTACCAAGGCCCAGGTGCTAACAGTCCAGGAGGAAGGACGTGCTGTCATCTCACTAGCTTGAGCTTGCCTCTCTCTGGTGCACTAAGAATATGCCGCAAGCTACTCGAAATCCACCTGCGTGCCATCTTCAGCCATCTTTCATTAGCTCCTTGGTTTATAATACACAGTGCAATATCTTGACTCTTTCATTGTGCTCATTCCCCATTAAGCAAATCACACGTTATCATAACAAGCAACCCTCCCAGCCATCATTGTTCCAGCTATTAGGTCTTCTTCAGCCTCTTCATTACTCACTCACGCAGATTTGCCTTATGACTACATTTGTTGCTCCTATTTTGACACACACAGACACACAGTGTATGACGATGACTCAGTTACCATTACTCGCAAAATGACTCTGTCTTTAAATATATGGAGTCTTTCAGAATCCCCATACCGTCTTCAATCTGCAATGCATTTTGTGCAATAATTTTGTGTGCTTGTCTTTCCATTTCCTAAGCATAAATTTCTTGTATTAAATCTGAGTAAAGTTAATAATCCTGAAAATGTTCAAAATCAAAAAGCGTTCTAGTTCTAAAGCAGTAAAAATGTTAAATAACCTATCTTAAAGTCTGTATTAATCTCCATTTGCATACCCTCTAAACTTCAGCACTTTCCTTTATTTTCATTAAGGCAAAATTGGCTGCTGAAGAAAAAACTAACAATAAGCCGTGTATATAATGTTCCTGAAGATTGCCAGCATTTGTACAAGTTGGGCCGCCTTAGTTCTTCCTCACTATTTTTGCTAGTCTGCCTCTATGCTTGTGCCCATGCTGCCTTACATTACTGCAGCAGCACCCCAAGGAAAGGAGGAGGTGGGACAAAAATGGGGGTGTCTGCCCTGCCCCACACCCTGTACAAATGCTGTACAAACCTTCTTTGGGGTTTTGTCATTCTTTCTCTTCGTCTGCCTCTGCTCAGAGCCAGCCTTCTCCTCTTGCCTTTCTTCTCACCCCTCCTTGCTGTTCACTTCTTTCCTTCCCCTTTGGCTCTGCAAAAATGAAGGGCTAGAAACCATTTCTGTTTAATCTGAGAGGACTTCTTAGCACAGTTTCTATCACTGTTTTTTACAATTGTGGTTTTCATCTACCTGTGAACAGCACTGTATTCCTGGGCAACTGACTGTCCTTTTTTCTTGTTTTTCATTGGCATCCCTGATGAAGCACCAGGCTGCCAGTCTGACCATATCTCTGAGCTGTGCATGCCCTTGTGACCATGAGCTTCTCCTAGCAGGTCTGTCATCATGTGGTGCTTACACAGGACTCAGCAGTCTTTTTTATTTTTGATCTGAGGAACGATCCCTTCAGCTGGAAAGTGATGGCCTGATGCCCTGGAGCAATACAGCAGAGCATTTAAGCAGATGCTTAGCAGAAGTCCTGTTGAGTAAGGTTACTCATACATTCTGTCTTGGATGCTCTTGAGGACTGCACGTCTCATGCCTTCCCACCTACCTGGCTTAATCAAGGTAGATATGTTAACAGCAGCCTCTCAGTTTTTCAAAACATAAACATTTCACTGTGCTTCCAAGTCCATCTCTTACAGGTGTGCAGCCTTGCTAGTGAGGGTTGCTGTGACCCAGGTGCAAGACCCTGCATTTGAATTTGTTAAACCTCATGAGGTTCTCCTGGGCCCATTGCTCAAGCCTGTCTAGGTCTCTCTGGAAAGCATCCCATCCCTCAGGCATGTAGACCACAATACACAGCTTGGTATCATCTGCAAACTTGCTGAGGGTGCACTTGATCTCACTATCAATGTCACTGATGAAGATATTGAAGAGTATCGGTCCCAGCACTGACCTCTAAGGGACCCTACTCATCACCGATCTCCATCCAGACACTGAGCCATTGACCATCACTCTCTTGGTTCAACCCTGCAGCCAGTTCCTTGTCCATCGAACAGCCCACCCATCAAATCCATATCTTTCCAGTTTGGAGAGAACGACATTGTCGGGGACCGTGTCAAAGGCCTTACTGAAGTCCAGACAGATGATATCAGTGGCTCTTCCCTTGTCCACTGATGCAGTTACACCATCNCCAGGGGGTGGGACATTGCTTCCTCAGACCCCACCTTCTGACCCAGCCACTTGAGTGGTGTGTGAAGAAAGAAAAATATGTTCTCTCAAGATGAATTCTAGAAGTGGAGGAGAGGTGTTCACAGGTGCGTTCCTCAGCACACAATCTAATAGCACAGCCCAAGAGATGTGCTGCCAGGTGTGTTTTCTGGAGCTTGGTGTAGGATTTGCCCACAGGGGCTCTATGTGCCCCTTTCAACACATCTAGCATAGGAGGGTTGGTGTGCTGGCCACCTGGGACAAGCACTTAAAACACAGGTGCCTCACAAACCATTCCTGCTACATGAAGCGCCTTCTTTGGAATGTTACTTACCACATTTTTAGAAGCCAAAATGGCATCCACAGTAGGTGGCTGCATTAGGTGTACAGCTGAAGTCTTCTTCCTTGATGTATGTAAGCAGGTACCCACAGTTCAACCCATTCTACACATTTGATTCACTCAACACTTTTCGCCTCTGAATTTATGTACTTAATGGAATATGTAGATATAAAAACAAAACCGTGTTACTTCAAGAAACCTGCAGCCCCTAAAATTACTTTTGCCTGGTTAGGCAGCCCTTAGAAACTAAACTCTCTTCCCTTGTCTTTTGTCCTTGCACTGCCTCTTCCAGCTTCTGTGCTCTTTCTGGCTGAGCCCTTCCAGAAGCATTTCTGAATCATGTGTTATTTCATTTGACATTTTTGGTCTTGTGCTGCATCGTTGACCACATACAGAGGAATTCAGCAGCCTAGCTTCCAGGCTTTGTTGCTACCTAAGATACTGGTACTGAATCACCAGATCTCTGTTGTTTTTTGCATTTGAACTGCATAAGCCAATCTCCAACAAGAATGTAGAACATGTGCTTTATCAACATATACCCAGCAATGAGCTTCAGCATCTCAGTTGTTTGTATTTTGGCCACATAGTTCACATACAACTTCTAAAGGCTTTCAAGAAATGTTTGCATGTTTCTGGGGATGTGCAGGAGGGTCTGAAGATTTATGGGTTCTTGGTGGCATTTTCATGTAGAATTATTGCTACGAATTAATTCCAAGATGGTGTTGGCATTTCTACTGCAATATAAACTGGGGCTGTTTTTTCTTCAATGTGGAATGATTTATTTCCCTTTCCCTTTAGAAACTCTGATTTACAGTTAACTAGGGATCGCAGCAAAAGCTGGTTAGTTAGTAACAAGCCCCATGCTTTCAGGTAGACAGCCATTTCCCTTTTTCCTTTAGTTCACTGACAGCCACTATTCTTTTCATAAACAACCAGGGTATAGACTGCTCTAATATTCTGACAGCTCAGTGTAGATCTCAAGCAGCAAGGAGAATGTCATTTGTGGTTTGGGTTTTAATATTTATTTGGAGGTATATCAATTAGAAAATCTATCATCAAAGTCCACAGAGATTTCCTGCATTTTTACTTTGGAATGTCGCTTTATATTTCCGGAGAAATCTGCAGTATTTATTTAGTGACTTGCTGTTATTTATTTTGCAATGAATTTAGTACAAATAATCCTAAGGGGGAAAATAGTTACCGTTCTGTTTGGCTTAGCCTGAAGTTTGCAGTGTTACAGTCTAGGAATGGTACATTTCGTCTAATTTTCCTGAGAGGCTGTCGAACTCAACAGGAATATTTTTCTGACATAAAATCTCAGTACTGATCTTGCAAAGAACGCATCAGTCTAATGCTGTTCTTCAGTACATAATGAGCGTTGCAAACAACATCGACATCAGAAAAGCTGCTGCACTTGCTCCAGCATGCTAATAGTTCAGATTTTGCCAGCTGCCAGCATTAGACCTTTGTTAGTGCTGGGCATCTACAGGTGTGAAGGATTCGCAGAGAAGCAGGCATTGTCAGCCCAGTGAATCGAACTTCCTAACACAGGAGAACAATCTTTCAGTGTCACCACCAGATTCAGCTGTTCACTCTATGAAGCTGAAACCCATGACATAGTTCATTTTTCAGCTGTTGAGCACATTCACATAATGTAGCTCATTCACTGTGTGTTGCCCACTTCACGTATGAATGTGCATTCACTTGAAAAGCCCATGAATACCCTTAGGTTTACAACACAGATACTGTAGTGTGGTGCATTCAGCTTGTCTGCATAGCTTTAGGACTCGCATGGCAGTATGAATTAATCAGAATTAGAATGGTTTTCAACTTGAAAAGATACCAAAATGCTGCTATAAAGGTTTAGTCACTTTGTAAAATATTAACACAAAGAAATCAAAATTCTCATACGGAAACTGAGTTGCTCTAAATTTTCTCTAAAATTGAAGCTGGTGAAAACTCTTTTTCCCCATTGAGAAAATATACACAAAAGAAATCCTCAAAAATGCGTGTAGTCGAGTATATTAGTATTAGTATGTTAGTAGTTTTGAGATGTTCTCGTAGCTATGATAGTATGAGGATACAGGGAAAGCAAGTTTGGCAGGCAGAGTGAATATTCATTACCAAAATATGAAGTATGACACCTATGTACAAAGGTTACCTTGATATTATTTTCTGTTTCGCTTCATTGCTGACTTTAATATGTATTTATCTCTAGAGCAAAAAGGTGCATGTCATCCGAAAGGAACTCTTGCAATTTTCTCAATAAAATGCAAGAACACTGTAATTATATCTCTGTTTAGTAACCAGATAGGCCTACTATTTCTTCAGATCTGTCCTCATGCTGTAATAATCTTTAATTGATGCATTAAGTGCTTCGAGGGCAGAGGTAGCATTTTCCTGTCTTCAGAGATGGTAGAGGGAAGGCCCTTTGCATTTTTAGTGACTGAATCCTATGTATTTAGTGCAGAGGTACAGAGCAGATTGGTTTCAGATATGCAGCAACCACTCCGGTCTGTGCTCCAGCCAGCTCAATACTCATTCTGAAGCCAAAAAAAAAAAAAAAAAAAAAACAGAAATGCTCCTTACGGGACTCCAAACCTTTCTACTTTCTCCACATCCCATTGTGTCTTCTGTAGTCACAAATCCCTTTCTGACAGACCCTTCTGCCTGCAACCCCAGAAGAGAACGGCTAACGCAAATGCATGACACTCTCACCAGCAGGCTGAACAAGTTCCTGCTTCCTCTGAGAAGAGAGCAGGATGTGCTATTGCAGCTTGTTTAGAGAGTCTTGATAGAGCAGCTCCTCGCTCTTTGGACCAGAACACATGTTTGTCAAAACCTGACGGTCAGGAGTATCTCACGTCTATCTACATCCACTGTCCTGATGTGGCTGAAAAGTGTGATGCACAAACCTGTGTGAAAATAAAAGATGAAAACAATTTTCAAAAATAAAGAAATATATTATAAACTGTGGCTAATAAAAAAATGTTCATGCTCTACTAGCTGCATTTCGAGTCTTAGCATTATTTCATTGTCCCCAACGCTCTATGGATGGGAGATGCAAATGCATACGAAGCAGTGACTCTAAGCATCCCGGTAGCCAGATGCATGGTGTCCTGGACAGTTACTTCTTGCTAAGAGAAGCAAGCACATGGGCATATTTTAGCACAATTGTGTGGATGCAACACAAACCATCCATAGTCCCTGAGATATCCTAAGAAACGTGAGGAACCTGATTGGCTACTGTGCGCTTAAAAAAGGGAAAAGTCTGTGGAGAGGAAAGGTGTAATGTTCTCTTTACTTGTGTGAGCAACGCTCAGTGGCCAATGACTTAGTCTCAGGCAGAGTGTTAGGTGAAGGACCCTTTATTGACACTTTGCAAAGCGGGTGACCTAGCAGGTAGGCACACCTAGCAGAAATGTACAGCAGTTTTTATTCTTCCCCTGCCCTGGTTCCTCATTGGATGAGTACTTCAGGGCTTACAGTCTACAGCCTATCCGACACTGCTGAATGTCCTGTACCTGATTACGACTTGGTTATGATTCTTCCCGATCCTCCTCCCCTCTTTACTTCACAGTCAGTTTAAGCATTGTCCTTTTTTGAGTAACCTTTGAGCTAGTCCAGATCCAGGCCACAGAGTCAGTTAGCTGGTACCGCCCCTGGTGCCCTTTGGAAGCACTGACTCTCAGTCCATGTTCTTAAGAATTAGCCAGAACTATACCCTCTTTTTATGTGATCTGCTGTGTTTAAACTTCCCTTCTTGGTCACAGTGTTCTGTTTTGCACCATCCTGTCACACATTATCGTAAATAAGGTACAGCACATTCTCACAGAAACGAATCCTTCTTCTATAGTCTTAAAGAACAGAACAGCACATATTCCTAAAAAGAACTATTTAAATATGGGCGAGGGAAGTGTCTTTCAAGGGACTTTTAGGGTCCTGGGGGAGACATTGTAGGGATTTTAGGGTTTTTAGGGTCTTCTGGGATTTTAGAGTTTTTAGGGTCTTTTGGGGAGGGTTGAGGAAATTTAGGGCTTTGGGGGGGGGTGGTTCCTGCAAAAACAACATTTTACATTTTCTCACACTTGGTAGTAGAGAAATATTCCATAAATTTTAATATTTGTATACTTACCCAATGTTTACTCTTTTCTCCTGCTATTTTTCCTTTGAATTGTGCAACATCTATCATGGTTCAGTATTACTTATTCTTTGACCAGCAGTTGGGGGTCCCCATGAGACATCTTGGGCATCTGAAATATCACCAGAGTCTGTGATGAGGAAATTCAGGTGAGCCCTAAGTGTTATCCTTAGGAGTTGCTGAAGAGACCTCTGCACTTCATTGGATGTATTATTGGATCTCCCTTGCTTACAATGAGATTCAGGCACCAACACTTAAGTTGAGGCATCTGAAGATGCTCATGCCCAGCCCGGCACTGACTGTGCCCCCTGCAATCTGGAGAGCAAGGTTTTGCATATTGGCTTCTCTCATAGAATAAACAATGGCAGCTTCTGAATACAAGTATCAAACGTGGGGAAAGGCACACTGCTTGTCTGAGAAGAGATGAGATATTAAGAATCATGCCTGAGGCTTAACTCTTTATCTGTGGGCTGGGGTATTTCTATCAGAACCACAGACCATGCATGACTCAAGGGAAGATTATGAAGATATCCAAAGTATGGGGAAAAAAACATCAAGAGTTAGTGACCTCTCCAGTAATGTGGTCTGGACAGCCTGGAATCCAAGTCCCATAGGCAAAGTGAGCTGACCAGGGGGATCTGGGTCATAACCGTTCAGCCAGAAGGAGAGGGGGTGAACAGGAGACTAAGATACTGTTGGCAACATACGTAACTCAGTGGATGTTTTCAATGTGCCTTCAAAAAGAAGATTTATGCAAACTGAAGAAGCAAAGGCGGTGCCACCAATTAAATTGAGAGTGTTGCAACATAGACAAGAAAAATACAGAGAACTAAGGATGCTCAAGTCAAAAAGGCAGATGGGGTGTGCAACTGCAAACCCTGCAGCAAGGGTTTTCAGGACATGTTCACACTCAGAAGTGGTGCTATTTGAGCAGAGCATATGCCCCGTTTTCTGAGAAAATGGGAAAACAGTCTGTGCTATGGTGGGTCCTTGCTGTGGTATCAGTAGTTCTAGTGGATCATTGCTGTGGTTTCAGTGGTGTATAAAGCTTTAGAACAGTCTTTAAAGGTAAAGACAATGAAAGATGTGGAGAAAAATGGAAAAAAAAAGATTTAAAACCCACAGATTTATCAAAAGTATACACCCGACATTTTTTTGCTGATGGGATTGATTTTTCAGACAAAGGAGATATATCTATTGCTCTATAAGGCCTATGGCATTGTGTTGCATTGAAAACCATTAGTAAAGATCAACATTGGGATAGGAAATGTGAGGCAGAAGAGGGCAGGTAAACATAAGGTGACATTAGAAGAGTGAAAAGGTGACTCCTAGATGAAGAGAGTTTCTGAATAGAGATTTTCAAGGTTTAGTCTCAGGGTTAGTCTTAATATTTTCACTGATGAACTAGATGCAAAGTCAGTGTGCTAGTGAACGAGGCTAGAGACGCGTAGGTGCAAGGTTTTAAACAGCAGGAAAAAAAAAAAAAGAATGACTACTCCCTTAAAAGAAATGGAATGACATGAAAAATCACAGAAGGCAGGAGTAACGGGCATCCAAACACACAGCAAGATTTTCTACTATCAGCCAGTGGCAGTATGTAGAAAGGACAATGAAAGAAAAGGACCTGGTGGTGTTTGTTATCATCTTGATTGTGGTAAGTTACCACTGTGATGAGGCTGTGAAAAAGGCACCTGCAATCCTTAAACGTTGGTTTATCTGGCAGAACTGGAGAAGTATTAATGCCACCTCATTAGGCATCAACGAGATATCATCTGTACTACTGTGTACAGTAGGAGACATGGGTAAATGTGAGTCTGAACTGAAAGACAGAGAGACTATTGTGAAGGTAAACAGAATACAGAGTTTGTTGTAAGTGGAGTCGTTAATACCATGGTTTGCTCTGCTCAAAGAAGAGAAGGCTGAGGTTGGGGGATGTACTCTGTGCAGGAGCACAAAACTGAGAAAGAGAGAGTAGAAAACAAGTGGGGTTAAAGCAGCAAGGAAAGACGTGGGGCCTATGACAGGTGAAAATCAGGTCTGATGATTTGGAATTTCCCTTTGTCCTCTTGACTGCACATTGTTTACTTTGGCTTACTGTGCCAGGGAGTTGGCTGTTTTCAGTGGAGTTGTGCTGCTCCATCTGGCCCATAAACAATTAAAATTGTTCTTGCAAACTATAAAAAAAAAATAGATATCACAAAAGCAAGAAGGGTGTTAGCGAATGTGGGTCACTAAAACATCAGAAGCGGTTCTAGGGAATGTATGGACATATGGAGGTAACCACTCTCTGCTGAAGAGATGGGGAACAAGCAAATCTCCTGTAGGCGGGACGGGATCTGCGCAAGAGATCCAGCAGGAGACACTGAGCAGATCTCGAGGGATCTTGAGGATTGGTCTCACCAGTGACTTCACACAGCAATAAACAGACATCTCTGCTTACAGAGCTGCGGAGAATCAATTTGAAAGGCCCATGTTGTGCAGAGCTTAGAGAAGTGGTCATTGCTAGCTCATGAAAGGGCAGGAAAGGCATGGCAAGGCAGGACAAGGCAGGCAAGTCCAGCTCTGTAAAATGCACTCCAGCCATTGAAGGATGGTGTTTTATGTAGTGTCTGCACTCAGCTTTGCTTAAGGCTGGATGTATATGCAGAGAGAGCCCTTATTGTAAAGAATCAGAAGAAAAGCTCTTTTATCATGTATTGGTCAAGTACTTACACCTATCACTGGCACTAATAATATTATTAATCTTTGTAGGTAAATAACTAGATATATGAAGAGCTATTTGAATGAATCAGACCACACAAGTGAGGGCTGTGGTGGATTCCTTCCTCATATCAGTGCCTCTCTCCATACCTCCCTGAATATTTTTGGCATATGGCTGGTTTCCTCTGTGGTGCACGTGTGAGGCAGGTCCCATAAAATTGTCCCCAGAGTTTTTAAATCCCAGAGATAAATGGAGTCCTGAGATCCCCAAATTCTTTTGGCATTTCACTGACACTGAAAGATAGTACTGCCACAGGAGGAAAGCAAAACTGCAGCTTACAGGCCTTAGGGATTACGGTTCGCTCCGCCTTCAAGGCTGTTCTTAATTACTGCCCCTCTTCAGGTCACACCCCAGGAGTGTTTGTTTCTCTCATCCCTACTTACATGTCATACTCAGTCTGAATGCATAGAGAACAGTCTTTCTTTGTGGGCTCTTTGCTACAGAACGAGGCCGCACTTCTTGAGGAGCTGCAATGCAGAGGCATAAGGCAGAGAATGAGGGAGTGTCTTTAGGGAGCTTACCTATCACTCATCAGCCAAAAAACCTGAGAATTCAGAGGCAAATCAAGCAGGTGACCTGGGACCAAAAGTAGCCTGAAATTTTCATTATTTAGGAAACATGAAAAGATATGAAGGGAAAAAAAAAATTAGATACATGAGCCAGCAGTGTGCCCAGGTGGCCAAGAAGGCCAACGGCATCCTGGCCTGTATCAGAAATAGTGCAGCCAGCAGGAGCAGGGAGGTGACGGTCCCCCTGTACTCAGCTCTGGTGAGGCTGCACCTCGAGTACTGTGTTCAGTTTTGGGCCCCTCACTACAAGAAAGACATCGAGGCCCTGGAAAGTGTCCAGAGAAGGGCAACAAAACTGGTGAGGGATCGGGAACACAAGTCTTATGGGGAGCAGCTGAGGGAGCTGGGAGTGTTCAGTCTGAAGAAAAGGAGGCTTAGGGGAGACCTTATTGCACTCTACAACTTCCTGAAGGGAGGTTGTGGTGAGGAGGGGGTCAGCCTCTTCTCCCTGGTAACAGCAATAGGATGAGAGGGAGTAGCCTCAAGTTGTGCCAGGGTAGATTCAGGTCAGATATAAGGAGAAACTTCTTCTCCAAAAGAGTGGTCAGGCACTGGAATGGCCTGCCCAGGGAGGTGCTGGAGTCACCGTCCCTGGAGGTGTTCAAGGGACGTCTGGATGAGGTGCTAAGGGACATGGTTTAGTGATTTAATGGGTAATCTTGGTGGTAGGTGGACAGTTGGACTAGATGATCTTGGAGATCTTTTCTAACCTTAATGATTCTACAATAAGTCAAAATCATAATGAAAGGAGTGATAGATGGCATTTGTCAGTGCTACCTTACGCTGTGGGTAGCACTGTGTTTTTATGGCTGTTGGGAGAACTGCTGCTGCCCAGCAAACCCAGATCCCATCAGTGCTGAGTTCAGCTGAGCACTTGCACTCAGATTGCTCACCCCAGTTCGATGCATTGCAGCTTCCCAGGGTCTGGTGCTGCGCGTCCCCACTGCTGGCTTCTGGCGTGCTGTCAGAGACCCATCTGACAAGCAAGCAAAACACCGAGTCTCTGAATATAAACTATGAGAATCAATCATCCGGGGAAAAGTCAAGCTAAGTGGGAGGAAAGGGCAGGAGAAAGCATCTGGAGCGTATTTAAAACCCTGAACACTTTAATGTATATAATCATGGCATGTAATCCACATGGGACAAATCTTGTGGTGACCATTCAGGGGAAGTTCCCACTTGCAACACATGCTCCGTTCCCGTAAGGTCACGGAGTCCACTGCCTTCCCAGAGTTCCCAAGTTTATAAATGTATGCTATATATACACACACATATAGGATGACACTTCCCAGGGGAGAGCATCCAGGGGTGGTGGGAAAGTTCATGTATTGCAGTGACCCGGAGAGCTGTGCTGGTGGAGGGTGAGCTCCTGACAGGGCTACCGGAGGCTCAGACGGGAGTTGATCAGTCCTTTGTGTCTGATAACAAATGAGTAAAAACATGGCAAAAACATGGGAAATTGGTGTGAACAGGAAGGCGCTAGAAAAGCTTGGTTGGTGTCTCTGAGTCTTTTCATATTCAGAAGTGAACAGTGCTTTGTGCCATCACACCACAGAACCATTCAGGATGAATTTGTGCCCTAAGTTACAAAGCATGAAGCCATGGAAGCAGTTCAGGGGGTCCAAACTGTTCTCCCCATGTTGTAGAACCAGTCAATGTGTTTTGTACACCCTGGCTGCACATACGTGCACACACACAGGCTGTGGGGTTATAAATGGCACAGAGACAGGTTACCAGATGTTATGTGAACCCCAGCTGCTGACTGTGAAGCCCTTCAGCTTCATACCTGTGGCCGTGGCCACACTGCTGTGTAAGTTAATGTCTGAAATGTGGCTCTGAGATCTGTGGGTAAGAAATCACTTAAATAAATGCAGTTTGCTTGGGCATTTCCTGCAGACTTGCTGGGAAGCTCCTGGGAGAAGTCCTAAAGAAAAGAGCAGAACTGACAAGTAGGTTGGCGGGGAGGAAAGCTTTTCCAGACATTTCTGTGGAAGGACAAGGAAATGGAAAAACAGGGACAAAATGTGAGCTGGCCACTGGGCTGAGGCTCCCAAGGGGCTAGCCACCAACAGTGCCTCAGAGCAGCAGTCCCACAGGCACTTCCAGCCACAGGCCGTGCTCTGCCTTGCCCTATTAGTGATGTTCCATTCTCATGCCCCATGGGAAGAGCCTCAGAGCCCAGAGAACCCAAGGCAGCTTCTGGGGCCAGCCACGGTCACATCTTCCAGATCCCAGTCTCACCCCATTGCTCTCTTCCACCCGCAGATTTGATTTGATGCAAGGGGTTGTAACGGAAGCATCTACGGATTTGCTTTGGGCTCGTGCCAGCTGGCTGCAGAACCGCATGCCAGGGCTATCATTATCTCTCTTGCAGACCTCCTCTGGCAAAAGAGGCGCGTTGTCTCCATAAGGGCTGCGGGACACGGCTCACTGTCATCACACCCATATCAGTATAAATTACTGTCACATCCTCAGGACAGCGTGACAAAGCCTGTGCTCTGGCTGAGTCACTCACAGGCTCTCCAAGGATTCCAGCTTCATCTTCAGACCTGAATGTACAACACAGTATAACAGTGCTGTTCCAAAAATTGTGTGCAAGAAGCCTAGGTGCATATTTGTTTTGTTAATGACAATGGAGAAATCTGCCTCTGGGGATGCACAACTCTCTGAAATTGTTGCATTTCTGCAGTTAGTGAAGTGGGTGTTGCACCAACAACAATGAAGCCAAAGCGTGTGTTCAGCAAAGTCTGGTGGTTGGCAGAGCAGATGATCTGCTGATGTTCCTTTGGTTCAGGGGAAATCCTGCAGGACTGAAGGTCTGGCTGCAAAGCCCAGCACTGTCTCAAAACACCTACTCAACCTCAGCTGCTTCAATTAGTACAGCCACATTAAAGCATACGTCTTTCTCCTAGGCTAATTTACCTCTGTACACTTCCAAAAACTCTCACATTGCTAGGGCTTAATCAAAGCTGGAAAATTGGACGTTGACGCAAAGCGAAGCAAGCAAATTCCCAATCAAAAAATACATGACGCAATAGTATATTGGACAAGGACATGCACTGCTTAAGTGCACACATGTTGACGTGTGTACATGTATAAGTGCATGTGGTGTCTCACCCATTCATAAAAGATGAGCCATCTGCTACATGTCTTGGAAGACAAGAGCAGATTCTGCTCCCCCAGCATCATATAGCTGATGGAAGTGGCTTGGGAGATCTTTTGAATAACAAATAATGTTAATCACGAGCTTGCTGGGTTTAGATTGTGTTCACCACAGAAAAGATAAGCCCTGTGCATTTCTATATGACTTTGCTTGTGTAGCTTCCATACTATCTCTATTGTGTATAATTGTGCTCCAGTACAAAGCATCCTCCTGTGTCATGGAATAAATGCATAAAGATGACATTTACAACAGCCCCAATCAGACAATGAGATAAGGGAAGAATTGAACCCAGTTTTCAACAAGAAAGGGTCTATTAATAGGAACAGGACATGTATTGGGTGGGAGATGTGTACTAGATTGCTGTTAACTTACAGGGCTCTGGAGTATGGCGAGCCCCTGCCAGGGCCAAGCACAAGCCATTCCCAGACCCACACAACCCATTCCCTGGAGGTGTGCTACCTGCAAAAACAGGCTACGGACACAAGTCAGCCCTCCATCCCTACAAAGCCCAAACCTCCAGCCAACCTTCCTCTTCCAGCCTGGAACAGACCTTGGGGAGCTTATTTAGCCCTTCACTCCCTTTTCCAGATGGGCCTGGGGCTTTACCATGCTGCTCCACAAAGACCACCCCACTGCCTCTGTTAGCCCTGCGGTAGGCGTCCATCCATGTGGTTCTTTGGCAGAAAACATACAGCCAGTAAAACACTCATACATGTGTCCTGTTTACAAGCACTCTTTTTTTCATATTCCTTCCTGTTTAACGTTCCCAGCTGCCAGGCATTCCTGTTTTTTGGCCTCTCAGCTGTTTTTCAGGATTGTTGCCCATAGTGCTGTTCCTCTTAACACGGTGGCATCATATCCTGAAGGAAGGCTAGTGCAAGAAAGTTTCCCATTTGAGTCATCTTTTTGTTCAAGCAGGAAGGATGATTCCTTTCTGTCGTCCCTGCAGGCTCTCCTCCAGTGACAAACCTGGAGTTTTATAGTATTTATTATAATGATGGATTTTCAAGCAGAGACCATCAAGCAATGTAAATCAATATGGTTTTTCTGGCTTCAGAAGAGCCATGCTGATTTACTTCAACCAATGATGTATCCCTCTCTGTCTGCCATAGCAGAACACTTCTCCCAGAAGCAAATTAAATACAGTAGTGGCTCCTTGGATTGAAGCTTTTATTTCTCTTGCTATTATTTTTGTCATTATCCCTGTATTCCCTATAAGGTTTTCAGCCCAACAGAATGAAATTATGATTCAGGCTTGGCAAAAACTCTTCTAACTTTGACACATACTGCATACCATATCTGTGACTTCTGCACCCCTATTAGTCAGAAAAATTAGCTTTGGAGCCGGTGGTTTCCCACTGACTGTCTCTGAGGAGGCTGGAGATAAGGCTTCCTCTCCAGTTCCACCCACTGAGAAATTGTTAGCACGGCTTCCTAGCGGACGCGAGCTCCCTATAACACACTGTTCCCAGGCACCCTCTCCTTCTGGACTGCTTTGGTACCACGGAAATGTGATTTCCCCCTACCCTCACGCCGATGTTTTGTTCTCTGGCATGCTTGTAGGTGGCTGTGGTGTGCTAGAACAACACATCCCAGTGCTAGATCCGGAGACCATCCTGACCATGGCTTGATCTACATCGAGCCTGTGATTCCTCAGCCATGCAGCACCGCCGCTTCTCCCATCTGGTGACATGGCTCCGAGAAATATCAAGGAGATGAGAAACCTATTTGTCCTTAAGCAGCTATCTGTTTCCTTTTTGAACATTGGCAATAAAATTCCAGCCAAGTGCCAGCTCTGGTCCAATTTTAATTTCAATTCAATTAAGCGCCTAAGAAAAAGGATTTGCACTTGGCAGTTGCTGCTCGAAGGTCCTGGTTGAAACAATCGCCCCCAAGAGCCACCCAAGTAAATGAAGGGCAGAAGTTTCAGCTGCCTAAAGCCTTCCCTTGTGCCACCCCTCCTCATCTGCCACCATCTTGGGCTGAAACAAGGGAGGCAAAATGAGGGAGTTGAACATGGGAAACTGCTGCATGCCAAAACTGCTGGAAACTGCACAGACAGCACACCATCTCCATGCAAAATTGCTCAAATGAAGCTGAAGCTTTTTTCTCAGACCCTTTTATTTTTTAACCCTGCACAATACAGAGAGGCTGTCAGTGGCCCTGATACCAGCGCAGCTCTGCCTGTGGGACAGAAGGACCTGGCTGATCCCAGGGTCCCCATGGTGCCCCACTTGCCCTGCTGCATGACCCCAAGGGAGCAGTGAGGATGAAGGTTTAGGGGGGTGCCAGGCGTTTGATCTGTGCGGAACTCTTTTTTTTTTTTTCTTTTTCCTTTTTTTCAAACATTTTATCATAAGGGTGGTAAAGCACGGGAACAGGCTGCCCAGAGAGGTGGTGGAAGCCCCGTCCCTGGAGACATTCAAGGTCAGGCTGGATGGAGCTCCGAGCACCCTGATCTAGCTGTAGGTGTCCCTGGTCATTGCAGGGGAGTTGGACTAGGTGGCCTTTAAAGGCCCCTTCTAACTCTAAGTATTCGATGATTCCATGATCTTCCTGAAAATGGAGCCCGTCCAAATTTCCATGCTTAAATATGTTACTCACACATACCTACAGCTCTAAACAGATTAATAATTCATTAACACTAGACAGGCAGTGATGATCTGCAGAAAGCTTTGCAGAGATGTTTGTTCTAAAAAACTCAATACATTTCTCCTCATCCCTGAGGGGTCTGAGAAGAGTCTGAGAAGAGACTGCCCTGTAAGGACAGATAAGGTCAAGAAGGACTGCGAGGCATGGGAGGAGCAGCATGCTGCAGAGGAGCGATTCCACGGGCAGTCTATACATCTCCGGCGACATATGACATATGTAACTGTCACCTCACTCTATACCTACAATTTAACACACTTGCAGCAGTGCAGTGCGCTGGTGTCTTCTCTGCAGCAGGACAGGAATCTCTGCATCCTCTTGGGAAACGAAACAAAACAAAACAAAACACAAGAGATCAGTGGAAGGACAACCAGACTTTTACAGGGAATCAACTATTTGGATGGCTCTTGTCTCATCCCTGGGCTACCAGATGTAAGTCTCTGTCATCTGCTCTTCTTTCAAACAAGACTTCCCTATCTGGCATGCAGCTGCGGAAGTGCAGACAATGAATTTACATGAGGAGAGCTCCTAGCAGCTTCCACGCTTCTCTGGCAGATTTGTACAAACTGGATATGACATTACCAGCAGCCAGCCACGTCTTGCTCCAATAAACACTGCAATTTATTATTAAACTAAAGGGGGCTATCTCAGCACGAGCTAGGGAGCTGAACAGTGCTGGCTGGTGTGTGAAGCCAAATATGTTGGTTTTACCCAGATCCGGGCTGTGACAATAATAAGTTTAAGGTAGGAAGAGACACAGGACAATTCTGCCTTCTGTTCAGAAAGCTCTATTTTGGAAAACAATTCCCAGAAGAACAAATATTCTCACCTTACACTCAAACAAACTCTACAGAAGTCCTAATCCTGCCATTAGGTTATGCTTTGTAAGTCTTTTCTATGTTTTTCCCACTTTCTCACTGAACGGCCACTGTGCTAACCCTCCCATTTCTGATTCCCACAGGCTCTCTTCAGCTTTGTTCCTCATTTCTATTTCCTTCATATTTATAACTGAAAGCCCAAAGCTCTGTGTCAGCCAGGAGGTACAGGACTCTTTCATACAAAAGAGGAGAGGTATTCTACTTGGCTCAGCTATCGTGTCCAGAAAGACTCCCACAGATTTCTTCTTCTGATACCAAATGGCTATTTCAGTTGCCTGTCATTGGGGTCCACTGTTCAATGGCCCCATCCAAGTTATCTGCAACCCAGGAACTTTGCAAAAAGACTACGTCATTTCTGGTCAGAAACCCAGGACCTCTGTAGTTCTGCAGCAGTGATGGAGGCAAGATGCTGGCTGTGCTCAGGCTCAGGCTCAGGGAGCAGAAAAGCCCTAGAGGGTCAGGAAGAGTATCTCAGGGAGTCATATCTCAAAGGACCCAATAAGAGGAACCATAGGGTTTCTAGATATATGATTCAAAAGGTGTTTCTTAGGGAGGGGTCTGAGAGGGGTGAGCTGCAAAGACTTAAGGAATTAGGGCTTTGAGATAGGGCTCAGCAAGGAGAGTTCTCAAAGGACAGGAAGCGTGTCCTTAGAAAGTGACTCCAGGATCACTTTTAGGCATGCAAGGTCCCATGGACAAAGTCTTCGTGCTGTCCTGGAGCGCAGGCACTGGGCCACTGAGAGAGTGGTAGGAACGTCATATTGTGGGATATCAGGGAGCTGTGTGCAATCCAAGGGACCTCCTTGGGGTCAGGAAGCAGGTGCTGTGAAGGGTGGCTCACATATCCCTGGAAAGTTGACCCCAGGGGAAGGATAGCTTCATTACAAAAAGGTTTCCCATGGAGAAAACGAGACAATGTGTTCCCACAGTTGGCTGTGCTCAAGCCTGGAATGAGGGCTCAGGCAAAGGGGAGGGTTTGTAGAGGAATCCTTTGGTGATCACTAAGGCAGAGCAGTCCCCAAGCCCTTGGCAATCGGTGCACAGTGTAAATTTTCTGGCATAGCTTTCACATAGCTATATATTATTCAAAAGGATCTTCTTTATAGAATGGAAAGTTTTCACAATACGCGGTGCTGCTATTATTCTCAGTCCTTACCTTTCCATATTAAAATCATAATCCCTTCCATCATCTCAACCATGGCTCAAACAGGCCTTGTGTCAAGATATATTTAACTATGTCCCTAAGAAATCTTAAGACTATTGTCCAAAAATTTAGCTCATATCTGCTTTCCAGTACAGTGCATATTGATGTGCCTGACAGGCAGTAGTTTCATCACACAAGCAGCTCACTATAAATATTTCCAACAGTGGCAGGACAGACCATTCAGAGAGGGGAGGTGGCAGCAAACTGGAAAGCTATGACACGTGTCTCTGAAGTTGTTCTGAATTTCAGCTTTCCATGTACATTTAGGGCAGACTTCAATTCTGAGGCAGGTTGAGAAAGCAAGCGGGCAGAGAGGGACAGAGTGACTCACATGGACCACAGAGCTCCTCAAACCACGCTTTCAGCTGGGATCCCAATCTCCCTTCCCATTCACATCCCCACAGAGCCGCCCACTCTTATGCCATAGAAGCATTCCTTTCTGACATTTTTTTGCCGCAAGTAACACTGCCTAATTATCTCCTCTTTTTCCATGAACAAACCCTGTTTACTTAGCATACATCTGCAGGGAGTCTTTCCTAATTTGAGGGATATCCCCCAACAAAATCCACAAAGGTTCTTTTCTTGAGAACATTCCAGGTGATCAAGGCTAACATCATAGGCCAGTGCGAGGTGACAGTGTATAAAATATATAGAGCACAGACCTTAAAGGGCCTTGAAAAAGGAGACTTTCTTCATTATGTGACATAGCGAAAACAGAAAGTCAATGGAGAAACAGAGAGATTGCCAACATCAAAGCATCAGACTGGGATATCAGACTCCCTCCTTGGAGTCTGGACACAGTCCTGCACAACCTGCTTTGTGTGCCCCTGCTTGAGCAGGGCACTTGGACCAGATGGCCTTCAGAGGTGCCTTCCAACCTCAACGATCCTGTGATTTTGGGATTCTGTGGAACTATCTTTACAACACCTTTTCGGATACCTGGAGGACAAGATATTTGTATTTTTCACAGCCAGAGAGGTGATGATTCAGGAATCAGGATGTGCACTAATTCTAACAAGTGTGTGGACAACATTTTAAGAAAGTAGATAAACAGAATGAGTAGACTGCAGGCATCTTACTCAGAAAGATCTAAAAAATGGCTGAAATCAGAGCTAATGTCCAGGATAAGGGTCTGACCTGCAAGAAACTTAGCTGCATTTTCCACACTGTTGTAGTACGTAAGGAGTTCTTTCTGGCCTTCTTGATCTTCATCAAATACCTAAACATATATGTGAATGTCAGAGGCAAACAGCCAGAGATGTTAGTTTGGACAGCGAAAGAAAGTCTGCAACTGAGAGGAAGTTATGAGATTGTCCTAGGTTTTGGTAGAGAAGGTACTTCAACTGACCATGATTACCTATTTTTACAGCAAACTGCTTGCATCTATTCTTAAAGCAATGCATTTCTGCACATTTATCTGCTGATTTCTTTCCAGGACTGAGTTTTCTAGCTTCCATATGAGGATGTCAAGTGTAATAGCTCTACAAAAGTCAACAGATGACAGGCACCGATTTTCTCCTGTCAGCCAACCTTGTCCAAAAAGATTAGATTGGTTCCACATGAGTTGCTCTTGACAATTTCCCCTTAGCTTTACCTTCCGGTTGTTCAACAATAGCTTTATAATTTCTTCCAGTAGTTTCTAGGAATTGAAAGTTAAGCTGACTAGCTCTACCTTTTCTCTTTGAAAATTAATTACAGCGGCTCCCTTTTCCCAGTTGTCTAGGGCCTCCTACATTTTCCAGAGCTCTCAGCTACAGTACCAGCAGTCCGAGAACTATTGAAGGTCTCTAAATGCATGACAGTGAACTTTGTGAAACCCCAGGAACCTGAAATCGTCTATCTTATGAACATATTCTCTTTCCTTTTGTTGTTATCTCTCTTATCTTCAGAAAGGGCAAAAAGAAGGATCCGGGGAACTGCAGTCTGGTCCACGTCACCTCCATCCTTGTGGAGGTGAAGGAACAAGTAATTTTGGAAAACATTTCTAGACACATGAAGGACAAAAAGGTGATCAGAAGTGGTCAGCATAAATTCACAAAGACAAGTCATGCTTGAACAACCTGATAACCTTCGATGATGGAATGACCTGGCTTGGTAGATGAGGGGAGAGCAGTGGGTATCGTCTGTCTGAATTCCAGTAAGGCTGTCGGCATTGTCTCCAATAACATCCTCACAGAGAAAGCACTGGAGTGATTTGTTCCTTTTAGCCTCAGAAACACCCAGATAGGACTGGTGACTGAGCTCTTAACAGCTTGAGGCTGTTGGGATGCACAGACTCATGCTATCAATTATTCTCTTTTGCAGCTGCACCCATCGGTATGGTAATGTCCAGCTGCATGTGAAAATGGACACTGATGTAAATATACACAGAAAAGTTTAACATAGATATCTTATTTAAAATGGTGCCTGCTTGGCAATATGGTCTTCTAGAAATGAAGGCAAGGAGATGAATAGCTGATGGACAGCACTGCTTGAATCCCCAACACTAGCCTGTCCTCTTTATTTGCTTTATTTCTATAGCCACTAGTATAGCCAAGAGCTGCAATAGCTAGGAGCTCACCAAGTCAATGCTGAGACATCTCCTTAAAGGTGATTATCTAAAAATACAAGGGTAAAAAAATTAAGTGGAGCAGAAAAATCTTGTAAGGTTATAATCATCTCTGTAAAAGCCTGCTGCAGAAACATGGAGATCTTCCTCATTAAAATTTTGCATACTGGTTGTATCCATTTTGAGATAACAACATCAGCAGAACTTTGGGTCCAATATGTTTTGGAAGATTTCCTAGAAACAGATTTAGGATTTTCCAAACACTCTGTGCCTCAAATATAAAAATCTTTGTGTTCTTTAGAAAATATCTCTCGGATAAAATTATCTTTATGGCAGTTCCATATACTGCAGCAGTCAATATTTCCTCAGTATACCAAACTTATTTCTGGTGTAAGCCAAGGACATAAATTCTTTCAAACACAATTCATACTTTCAGCATGAAGCTGTTCAAAGTTTTTTACAAGTATTTTTGAGATCCATCTTTCAATGTCAGACAACTGGTTGAGATTCTCACATGCTGAAAAAATACAGATGTAGAATATGTTGTACCCCAGCAGTTACTCCTGGAAAAGAAACAGTGTTAGGAAAGTCTATACATATTCGGAACCAGTTCCTTGCAAAGAATAAGGGCAGTTAAAGCTGCTTTGGAATTAATTTCAGAGTGAAATGAACATAGTAGAAAAGCAAAGATTGAGTGTGACCTTTTGCCATACTCCTGGGAGCCCATGACCAAAACCAGCCAAGGGCTGTGCAGTAGGAGACACCAGCCAGCAACTTACGTGCTGTTAATCCATAGAAACTGACCATTTGAATGCTCTTTAACCTTCACCTATTGCAAAGCAAAACGCATTCACCCCGTGAAACAAAGCTAATAACAGTTTTGTTTACGCGCCCACACCTTTGCCTTTCACTGGCATACATTTCATTTAGACAGCTTCTATCCCTCTGGAAACACTCAAAACTTGCAAGAGACCTGCTCAGATTTTTACTGCAGGAGTTTTTCTTTCTTTCTTCTCTTTTCCCAGCTAAATACCCTCAGGCTCCTGAATGATTGAAGCCCACTAAGAAAGACAGATGACCTTTTGATAATTTCTAATGGGATGTGTAATCTGGGATTCCCTTCATCGCTGAACTCTGTGACCCAGAATGAATATGTGCAAATTTCAGAATTCTAGTTCAATGATTAAATGGAAATATAGTAAAGTATTTGAGCTGTTCTTTTGCAAACTTACGAAGACAGTTACTAATATTGGAGTAAAATGGAAGATTTTATGTGGGCAGTGAGTTTAGTATAGAATCTTGTACGGAATATATGAAAAATACATTCCAGTTTTAAGACAAAACGACATGTAAGGTAGTCTCCTTTCCAAAATAGTTAACTAATTGCGTAGATTAGCAGGGTCACTGGGATACTCAAATGCATTATGGTCTATTCTTTCAAACACAATTAGGAGCATTCAATTTAAGAACCAGTCTAAATGGGCTCATTTTACTCCATTATTTCAATCTAGCTAAGAGTAAATCAGTGAATAAATCAACATTTCACCATTAGCTGATTGTTATGGAATTAACAGGAAGCTGATATTACCAAGTAGTTCTTTATAGATTGGCATTCTACCGCAATAAGCCTTGTTCTGATTAAGCTGCCCCTGTGCTTTTATACTGTTTTATGTTTTCATGTGCTTCTAAAGAGTAACAGTGACTGAAGGGGATATTGTGTAAGGCCCAGATAAAGCCCATAATGCTCCTTACTGTTCCACACAAGATATTTGCTGGCTTTTTCAAGGCCCTCTTTACAGTATTTCTACTGTGCATGACAAATTTGGCTTACTGGCTGTTTGCAAGTCTTACAAGCCTTTCAGTGCTCAAAATATGACTAGAATGAATTAGCCACAATAAAAGCTTCGAGCCGCTAACACTGACTTCCTGAGCTAGAAAAACGTCTGCTATAACGCTTTTCCCTTTATGTAGATCTGCTCATGGAAGGAGAAATGAAACACTTACCCTGCACGTTCCACATGCATAAGCATCTGACAGCATGCTCTAGGCAGGCTCCGACCTGTCACATGCAACACTGGGAGGATTCAAGTACAGACATGGGAATTTTTATGGAAGATCTATTTAATACTTTCAAAGTGTTTGACACTTCAGTAAAGAGGCCTCTTTCTCAGGAGCCAGACAAGTTAGCAAGAATTAGAGTAGCAGTAGTTCACTGTACCTTTTCTGCCCAACTTTCCTCAAAAAGTTACACGGTTTTTTTTCTGATATTTTTTTTTTCCAGTGTCAAATTATGTAAAAAGGCAAAGGGAAATCTTTGGCAAAACCACAGCTGAAAGTAGTGGACAAATTACTAAATGGTAACAGCTCTCTTAAGTTTCACGAAGTGATCACCATGTTTAGTCCCTAAACAGATCAGAAGTCAGATGAAACTGTGTGACAAGATCATGTTCTGTGTCTACCATATTCACAGAGTAAAGAACAAATAGACGTCATTTTCCTGGATGGAGCAGTGCCAGACCAGCACAGTAAATGTAAAACCTGCCAACACAATTTCGGAGACACCAGTAAATAAATGCTCCTTAGAACAGAGCCATCCTAATCCAAGGGTCTGTGTGTGTGCACATGTCATCCAATGTCCATGGAAACCATACGAGAGAACTCAAGCAACTCCTGCAACACATACACAAAAACAGGACTATCCATTTGCCAATAGCAGTGTTTCACAAAAGAGCCATCCCATCTTCAACCTCTTGGTCTACATACTTAAGGAATATCTACAAAATCCCATCAAAAAACTGCCCTGGAAGCTGCTTATTCGTAACTCAAATGAGCACTGAAAGTCATTAACACAAGGACAATACTGGTTTTACAACACTTCGGACTCTGGTTAATGCTTCCACAGAAGCTTGCTGATGGGGTTATTTCTGTATTTCACACTGAATGCTTTCTGGGTGTGATGGGCACTGCACCGCAACCACCAATTACAAAAGAGAGAAACTGCCCAAATTGCACTGCCTGCAGACTTGGATTCTGGGGTGAGCGACTGGCCCAGGACCAAGACTTCTGTGAGCTTCCACAAGGAAAGCTTAATTACAGCTATCTCTTGGGTTCAGGTGTGAGCAAGGTATCAAGTAGCTTAGCTCTTTTGAGCAGTGGGCAGATATGGATATGGCCAGTTAAGAGATGCAGGGAACTTCAGAAGAAACTACCAAAGTGTTGATGAGGTTTAGGCACCTTCATGGCTTACTGATGTCCAGTCTCAACCATGGCTCTGAAGGTCAAATCAAACTCACATCCACGTCATGGAGCCAGTTATTGGATCTTGTCCCTTGCTGCCTAGACTTGCAGCTATACTATGTAGAAACTGCTCATAACAGCATGTACTCTAAAAGTGCTCTTGACAAATAACATAGACAGGTCACAGTCAGAGATGTTATCTACATGGGTGTGCTCTCACCTTCAGACATGTTCTGAAAATCTGCCACCTCCATCTTCTACAAGGCAACTTAGAATCATAGAATCATCGAATCCTTAGAGTTGGAAGGGACCTTTAAAGGCCATCTAGTCCAACTCCCCTGCAACGAACAGGGACACCTACAGCTAGATCAGGGTGCTCAGAGCCCCATCCAGCCTGACCTTGAATGTCTCCAGGGATGAGGCTTCCACCACCTCTCTGGGCAACCTGTTCCCATGCTTCACCACCCTTATCATTAAAAACCTTTTCCTTAAATCTAACCTAAGTTTCCTCTCTTTCAGTTTGAAGCCATCCCCCCTTGTCCTATCACCACAGACCCTTCTAAAGAGTCTGTCTCTCTCTTTCTTGTAGCTCCCCTTTAGATACTGACAGGCAGCTGTCAGGTCACCTCAGAGCCTTCTCTTCTCCAGGCTGAACAGCCCCAGCTCTCTCAGCCTGTCCTCGTAGGGAAGGGTGTTCCATCCCTGGGATCATTTTTGTGGCCCTCCTCTGGATGTGCTCCAACAGATCCATGTCTCTCCTATGCTGAGGACTTCACATCTGGACGCAGCACTCCAGGTGAGGTCTCACCAGCGCAGAGCAGAGGATCCCCTCCCTCACCCTGCTGGCCAAACTGCTGTTCGTGCAGCCCAGGGTACAGTTGGTTTTCTGGGCTGTGACGGCGTATTGCTGGCTCATGTCCTGCTTGCCATCCACCAGTACTCCCAAGTCCTTTTTGGCAGGGACTTATCCATGTATTTCTTTGTTTCCTGTATTACACTTTATTGTATCACTGTGTAGGATGCAAGGACACTGAATTGCTGTTTCTTTGTCGTTGGTGTATAATGCAGAGAAAACAAAGAGGGCTGTTTCAAAAACACAACATCACAACAAAGTGTTCTGAAAGTGAGTACTCTAGAATAGAAGCTATTTTGAGGAAAGGTTTGTATATTTCAGTTAGGGAAGCTCTTGCATATTTATGTTGACAATGGAAAGGATAGATACCACAGCAACATAAAATAGAATATACACTCTCCATAAAGAGAAACAATACAAGAGAATATAGCATACTGAAATAATAGAAATAAGAATATGCCAGTGGTTAATGACCGCTTTTCCAAATGGAAGAGGACACTACTTCTCCAAGATCATAAACTAATTATTGCCTTTGAAACAATATGAAGAAGTAGAATGTAACAGGTTACAAGCAGCTACTGTCTTCAAAGATTACCACAGGAATAATTTTAAAACAGAGGTCACAAATCTGGAATTAACAAAAATTAGCCAGCACAAATGATGCAGTGACTTAAATTACAGTGGGGAGATTTGTCTGAGCCAAGCTGACCAAATACCCTGCTTTGTCTGCTCTGTCCTGCATAATTAACTACCTTATTAGCTAGACAATTGATTCGCTACCTTACTGATTGATCATTGCATTCACTCTGTTTCTGCTTTTTGTTTTGCTGACAAATTTATCAGTTTAATTGCACAACTTTCTCCTTAAGTAATTCATTCCCTAATCAACTCTCCCACCCTCTGAGGAGCCCATCTCTCACCCCACTCACTGCTCGGCTGAATCCTGAGCCTTCACCTGCCTGATCCTCTTGTCATGTGTGACAAGTTGTGCAACCCCCCGGGATTTGGACCATGGGCTCTGTGTGATGTGTTGGGCATTAGGAGATTTGGTATTTATTCCATGTTTGCCCGACAAAAAAACTCCACTGTAAATTGGCAGCAATCTGCCTTTTCGGATCTGATGGGGGCTAGAGCTACAAAAGGTTGCGGTACAGGGGCTGTGAAAAGCCATTGATTCTCTGTTCACACAGATGCCTCATTTAAACAACATGCTTTTGCAGATGACAACTGACTGCTGTTGTACTGCCCAAGGTAAAACTGTTTTTCAAATCTTAATTACAGAAGACAAGCAAATCTGCTTATTGCAAGGCCAGAGGAAGACACTTAGCCTGGCTAGCTGGCCAGCTAAAAAGGGCAGCAGAAGCCACTTAAAAATGAAAGCTGCTTGCTTAGGGCCTGGACCCTTCAAGTGCTGAATATTTCCACCGCTGCTCTGGGCAGCCCACTTCGGTTCATGACAAACTTCTTCAGAAGAATTTTTTCCTTATCTCCCGCCAGCATGTCCTTTGGTGCAACTCATGATACTGCCTGCTGTGCTTTCGCTGCACACCTCCCAGGGGAGCTGGGATCCATCTTCTCTACAATTCCCCTTCCAGTAGATCTTCCCTTGCCCATCTCCTGTGTGCCATGTGCTCCAGCAATATGACAGCATGATAGCAATAAGAGAGATTGTCGGATGTTGCAAGCAACGGAAGGGGAAAAGTGGCTGGACAACCCCAACCTGCAGCTAAGCTAATAAAACAACAGGAGAAACTGCTGGATATCACATGCAGTGAAAGGAGAGCTTTGGGAAATCCCCTTGGATGAAGGGTGTAAAAAGATAGTGAGAACACAGATTTCCAAGCTTACCAGGGTCGCTGACTAAGGCCAGAGCTAGTAAATAAAAGTGTAAAATCACCAAAGTCAGGGCCAGTGGGGAAAAAGTAAACAGGAGTGGGTTTTTTAATTGTGGGGGGAGAAGGAGAAAGGAATATAAGGGGAAGCAAATGATTGCGACGGGGCAGTTCAGGGGTTATGATGTAGACTTTCCCCTGACTCAGGCTGCCCGGGGCACAACAACAATCTGGTTTTTCTGTCCATATCACACACATCCCTGATTTGCCTCTGTGATGAGGGAGACCCAGAGAGTTCCTCTGAATGTCACTAAGGGGAAGCCCCGGAGGGAATGGAGATTTGGCAGGACTTTCCTCTTTCCACTTTACTATTTCTTATTATCAACTTTCCATACATTCAGCTGCCCCATCAGACACAAGTCTGTAGAAAATTCTGCTGACTGGCTGAATGGCTTGGCTCTTAGCTCTGTGAAAAAGAAAAGAAATCAGTCGTGAAATATTTCCAGTGATAAAACTACTCTCATAGTTTCACAAATGCCTGATTGAAACTGTTTACTAAAATTCATGCTTAAAATCGAACTTACACTGTTTCAAATTCATAATGGAATAATTTTTTAAAAAAAATATTTCAAAAAGAAATCTAAAATAATTAAAAACTGCACTATTGCCGATCAGGTGCCTTAGCTGAATTTGAGAGAATAGCTACAGGCAAAAGCACTATTGAGTAAAGCACACATCTTTACCTGGAGAATATTCTCTGCAAGCTCAGTGATACTTCATTTGGCATTAAAGTTAAGCATATGCAAACAAGTATGCCGCACTGGAGACTAGTGTTTACTTTTTACTTTAGAAGAGCTTTTAGAGGCAAAAACTTAACAGTTTGGTTGTGAAGTAGCAGTGAACAAGAGCTGTGTAGATTAATTTCTATCCATTCAATCACTGCAGATCATTTTCTTTCCAAAAGGCAGCCAAGATCCAAATAAAGCTGGTTGCCTATACACACGTCTAAGCATCCAAAGGAAGGAGTAACGAAGGGTCCTCAATGACTCAAGAGTCCCAGCCCATTGACAGGACACAGCCAGTGTCCCCTGCACTGTGCTGTGGGACGTAACTTCTCAGTCTTCCTGGGTGGGGAAACGCAACACATCTACATTTGGCCTTCTTTGCAAACACTTTTTTTTTTTTGGTAGCAGAAATGTATTGCTTTCTTTCAGTAAGCACGTCGGTGAAACCCTGGCATGGACCCAGGCTCTCTCCTTTTGTAGCATTTGTGAACATTTTATATTGGAGATTTCCAAGAGCAAAGGCATTTTTTTCTGTGAAATGTGAAATTTTAGGAGGTGTTAGGAAACAAACTGAAAATGCTGTCACAGGTCTTCCACATTTTAAATTTATGGTGACACAGTGTGAACATTTATAGACATTATGACTTACAAATGGCTTAACCAGTAAATCTTATTTAGCTATTTTACAAATCATTTTTGTCTGCTCTTATTACATCCACACCTTAACCTTCCAGCCTCCTCTCATCTCCTCTGCCACCACCTTCCTGCCTTCCCTAGGCCAAACTCTGCGGACCACCTCCCCAGGCCTCTCCCTGAACATAACACATCTTCTTTCGCTCCAGACACCTACTTCAACTTTGTGAATTCAGCAAGCCAAAGGTTTTTGAATTAAAACATAGAATGCCACGTGCCTAAAATTGCATCTTTCTGTATGTGACTAAAGCAGAGGCCTACAATTGCCATTCACAGTCCTTTCCATTCTCAACATGTCCATGGATTTGCCTTTGGATATCTGGTACAAACTCCTCCCTGACACCATTAGGACCCACAAAAACAACATTCATTCCCTCCAGTCTTATGCCTAGATCTGTTGATACATCCACATATCCAGTGCGCCCAGATGTCTCTGCCTTCACCTCTTATGGTACTGGCAATCACTACTCCTTAATATGGGCTGACAGAGAGGAGAAAACATGATTTTTTTTTCCAGGCAATAGTCTGCTGGGACCCAGTGTTCACAGATGGGGAGCTACAATCCAATACATTAGCATTGCTAACCAGTTGAGAGAAGGGATTGTCCCACTCTGCTCAGGGCTGGTGCAGCCTCACCTTGAGCATTGTGTGCAGTTTGGGGTCACACAATATCAGAAGGACATAAAGCTATTAAAGAGTGTCCAAGGAGAGCAACAAAGATAGTGAAGGGTCTAGAGGAGAAAACATATGTGGAGTGGCTGATGTCCCTTGGTTTGTTCAGCCCAGAGCAGAGGAGGCTGAGGGGAGGCCTCATGGCGGCCTACAGCTTCCTCATGAGGGGAGCAGAGGGGCAGCGCTGAGCTCTGCTCTCTGGTGACAGTGACAGGACCCAAGGGAACGGCATGGAGCTGTGTCAGGGGAGGGTCAGGTTGGATGTTGGGAAAAGATTCTTTCTGGAGATGGAAGCCCCTGGGCACATCCTTTGGAGATCAGCATGGGCTGGCAGGGTACTGAGCGGGCTATCCTGACCATAGCCAGGCCCAACTATCCCAGGGAAAATCCGACAGCTCTTTCTCCCAAGTGTAGGAGTCACTGCCTCCCCTTTCCACGCAGAAAGAGCCTGGCTCCTCCGCCATCCAAAGAAACCTATTGGACTTTAACAGAAACATATATTTTGCCTCCTTTACATTACCATCTACATTATGAGCCTGGGGTTCTACCTGCACAATCCTCACATTTTATGTCTAAAACTATTAACATAGATACTCTCTTCACAAATCAGAAGACTCCAGGAACTCAGCACTGAAATCAAACAGCAAATGACGTGAAGGCCATAACAAAAGCGGGAGAAAGAATACAATCAATCTTGTCTTCTGCACAGTAATGACAACGGCTAATCTTCATTTCTTTAGTCTTCATTGTTATATGAGGAATATTTTCACATCCTAGGGAAGGACATGGAGTACTGTGTTCAGATCTGGGGCCCTCAATACAGAAAAGATGTGGAACTTTTGGAAAGGGTCCAGAGGAGGCCATAAAGATGATCAGAGGGCTGGAGCACCTCCCCTACGAGGATAGGCTGAGGGAGCTGGCCTTGTTCAGCCTGGAGAAGAGAAGGCTGCAGGGATATTCATTGCAGCCTTCCAGTATTTAAAGGAAGATTACAAAAAGGAGGGAAATTAACTTTTTACAAGGGTAGATAGTGATAGTACAAGGAGGAAAGGTTTTAAGCTGTAGGAGGGAAGATTTAGATTAGATGTCAGGGCTCTTCACTGAGAGGGTTGTGAGCTGCTGGCACAGCTACCCTGAGAGCTGTAGGTGCCCCGTACCTGGAGGTGTTCAAGGCCAGGTTGGATGGGGCTCTGGGCAACCTGATCTAGTACCTGATCTGGAGGTTGGAGGCCCTGCCTGCAGCAGGGGGGTTGAAACTTGATGATCCTTGGGGTCCCTTCCAACCCAGGCCATTCTATGATTCTATGACCTGAGATGCAGCCACCTCTGAAAAATTTGCTCCCATTGGGGATTTGCCCAAACTTCCCCATGCAGGAGAAGCCCGGCCGCCCACAGAGCTAGCATGGGAGGACCTTCTCAGCCCAACAGGTCCCAGCCCTACTGCACCCACAGCCCCAGGCCAGGGGTGTGTGAAAAACATAATGCATCTCCCAGGTTTTATTTTTAGCAGCAAAATGGAAGAGTAGCAAGTCATTTAAAAGACATTACTCTGTTGCTTATCTGCTCCTTTTGCGAATACGGATCAGCCACTGGGAAAGATGTTTACAAGCAAGCCATAGTGCATTGCAGACTCTGCAACTTTTGTGGAAAATCTGAGTAAACACATATGTAATTAATCTTTCTTCTTCCATGTGACCAGCTAATTGCCGGAACCAGTAAAAAAGTCATCCTTTTAGGGCCAAGCAATTTTATTTGGTGTATTTTGTTTTCCAAAAAGACAACATACTGTTTTTCTGAAATTAAGGACAGATTGGATGTCATGTGAGGTCTGCACAGGGCTGAATGTTAGGTCAGCTGTGGCTAGGGAAAAAGAGCAATGGGCCTTCTCTGGATAAGGTGCGCCAGGCATGTCTCTTTTTTTTTCTTTTTAATCTCCAGCTCTTCACAAAGTGCATTTATGTTCAAAAAGCGATGTTTTTATAAGCAAGCTTTTTGTGTACAGCAGCGCTTCAGCTGTATTTCAGAAATTAAGAGTCATCTGTGTGAGATCTGCCTTAATGACTAATTTCCCTACCATAGAGTTTAAAGTACAAAGAACTGCAACCAAATTGCAGCACCAAGCTTTCAGTTGCTATGCAACACCCCTGTCGCAGGTCTCCCTTCATCTTTCAGTGCTTTTGCTCCAGCTCTGTTCTCCATGGATGAAAGTTATGCAATGCTTTCTAGATACTTAACAGCAGATGTATTAAATTTCTAATCTGATATAAACCAGACTGCAATTTTGCACTGAAAAAGTCACATCAATGAATTTAATAATGTTTTAAATTATAGTCTTTGATAGCAGAGTATCTAGTTTTCAAATTTACATTATGCTGATTTTCCTAGCGCATGAATCAGCGACAACTCCCTTTTGTCTATGTCTTCTTTTAAGTGCATGTGGGATTTTGCCAACATTTTCTGGGGGGAAGATCTCACTTGAAACTTCACAAACCACCTGTTGACAGACTAACTGGCACCAAATGCAAAGCACTTGCTGATCAGGAGGCAGAGATTGACACCATGACAAGAGTCTGGCTGCTGGTCACCTTCCTGCTGACCGGGCTGGAGATAGGAGCTGTAACCTCTCCCACTGCACTGGTCAGGAGCAATGGGGTTTGCTGTCAGCTGAAATCAGATTTGAAGCAGCAATGGTGACATAAATGCTTTGATAATTTTCAGAGAAACTCTGAGTCACTCTGTTGTCTATGCTGTTGCCGTTTAGCTCAGAGAATATCTTCCTATTTTGGAAAAGAGTAATTTAGTGTTATTTGTGAACTGTAACCAAAATGCAGAGTAATCTAGACATGCTAATGCAGCTACGCATCCTAGCAGGGCTCCAGAGCAGCTCTCAGTTGGCATAGGCAGCCATTTCAGAGCACAACAGACACAAGTCATCCAGAAAATAGTGCTGTCACGTACAGAGATGATTTCCCTTTTTTTTTCCTATATGGATGAATGCACAGTTTCTCTTGCAGTGTTTCCAAAATCTGTTTTGAAAACACAAGAGTCTCATTCTATAAATTAGGGGAACAGTTTAAATTTCACGTGGAGTGAAACTGGTGTTACATTTTGTCTCCTTGTTATGATGCTGGATCTTAATAACTTTTGTTCTGCTATTTGGCTAATAGAAATATGTACTAGTGTTTTTCTACAATAAAATACCTTCCTGAAAATATACTACTTACAACATTTAAATTATCTTCAGAAATAGTCTGGATATATGCTATCTATTTATGGTCTTCAGTTGTTAACCTGAGATTTACACCAAGTTTTACCATGCAATGCGTTTGTATGGGATCAGTAGCTCTCTTTCAACACAAATGCTAGGCTTTGTAAGGCATAAAGCGTAATGGGTTGAAGCCTTTTTTGAAGGCAATAACACTTCAAAAAGTTAGCATTTCGTAAAGTGAGATTTGCTTTTTCCCATTGAAAGCTTCATTCTGCTGCAGAGGAAAGTGCAGATGAGTCAAGAAAACAGAAATGATTTTCGTTGCATTCAGAGCCTTTGAGTGAAAGCTAATGTTTTCCCCATTTCTGAGAAGCATCACGTACATCTTCTCCTGAGCAGACTTTGACATGAGCCACTTTAGTTTCTCACAAGCAGCGTCTCCTCCTTCTCCCTGCCATCAGTTGGCCAAGGCTGGGCCTCCCCAAAGGCTTTGCTGTGAGCCCCAGTTGCACAGCAGCCCCGTGCATTTCCCCTCTGTCCCCTTTTGCTCCTATGGAGAGGAAATGCATGGGGCGGCCAGGGGCATCGCACACGGGGCAGAGGGCACCTAACCCTGACTTCAGACCTGGCCTCTGATGAGGCTGAAAGCCAAGACTACACTGAAAGCAATCCAAATCAAGCTGGTCTTCTGAGCATTCTGTGCCCTCTATTTTTCCTCACAACTGTTCCTATTTCCTGTATCATTCTTTTCTCATGGCAAGGATCAGTAACAAATTGTGGCCCCCACCTGGGTCTGTAGGATAGGTTTTCTCTTGGCTGCTGTGTCACTGTTGCTTTACTGATCAATCCTGAGCCCCGTGCATTATATATTCTTCATGTAAGTCTGATGAAGTGCAATCAGTGCTCAGCTGACAAAGTCAGGAAGTCTGAATGTAAAATCTTCAGAAATCCTGACTCTGGTTTGGGCTGATAAAATATAGCAGTTAAGCGAATTTGACAAGACAGGCTGAGTATAATACACAGGGGACAGCATGATGCATAGGCTTTTGTTAAGGAGTGTATAACTTGACAGTGACCACCTATCAGCAGAAATTTTCCCTTTCTTTGAAGGAAACGTTTACCCTTATTCTTTTCTTGATGTTGTTTCCAAAGCTCAGGATTCACTTCTGCAATAAACAGCCCATTAGGTGGCTCTTCAGCCTGCAGTCTCCGTGGGAGCCACGCTGCTTGTTAGCTCAGCATCCCTCAACACAGAGCTTTGCGCTGCTGCCATTTTCCCTGTTCACTAATAAACAATTAGAGGAGGGCATGGGCTTAACACTGACTTTTTATCATTCATGCTGCTTGCTAACTCCCTTTCCAGCTTCTGTGCAAACCAGCACTCTCACAAGTCATGCCCAGGTACGGCTCAAGAAATAGTACATGCCATGGAGGCTTTCCATCAGCAGCAGAGACACACAGTTTGCCATTGGGTTTGACTTCACAGCCAGTGTGTGAGCCCTAGTCTGCCTGGTTCATGGATGTAGGCAGAGCCCAAGAAGCTACCGCTGGCTTTGCATGGAGCTACCAGATCCAGCAGCATGCAGCTGCCAAGGTTTGCTGTTTCCAGGATGTTAATCTTGATTCAAGAGCTGGCTGCATTCCAGCAAAGCACAAAATGTTTCCTTTCCATATATTCATGTGATGAGCTGTTGGGCTTTACTGGGAAAAAGGTGCTATTGTGTACAAGTACGGGATTCCCCACCCTGACCCTCAATTAAAAATAGTAGTAAAAAAAAAAATCATGAAAAATTGGCATGCCAAAAATATGTGCAGCAACCTGGTGCTCATACTGTGCTTCCCATTTGTTTGTGACGCAAAAGCTGTTGTGCAACACATTGCATTAAGGATATTTGGGCATCAGTATGAATGTATGTGGAAATGTCCACCCGCGCACATGCCCATGTGTTAAAGAACAGAGCCTCTTGGCAGGCACTGTTGCACTCAGTCCTGCAACTCCTTCCTCTGCCACACCAATGTTGTATCATTTTAAATGCTGCATTTTAGCCTACTTTATGCCATTTCTTTCTGGCAGAACCTTAGCAAGAAACAAAACTTCTTGCTCTCTGCTTAATCTCTAACTGGAGCTGGGAAATGAGCACGGGGATTTCTGCTGAAAATCTGGAGAAGAGAATCACCTCTGTGTCATTTAAAACAACCGTGTCAGTTTAAACAGTTATGGTGAGAAACTAGATCGCAGATGTCTCTTCCAGTGGTGAAATAAACATTTAACTTTGGTTAATCTGCCATCGGTCAGATGAGAACTGATCCTGAGTGGACAAGCAAGTCCATATTGGCAGTGAATGAGAGACGTTACATGAAGGTAATAAAACATGCAGCTTGTGAGGCACTCTGCTGTACAAGGCAAAGGACAGAATAGGAAAGATATGCAGGTATAATAAAGAAAGATGTATAATAGTAGACGGTACAGAGTCACATGAAAAACTTCTTTTTCTCTTTTCTGTAAATTAAGATACATTAATTAATTAATTAATTTCTTAGTTTGCAGTTACCAAAGCAGATAAAAATGATTGTGAATAGCTTAGTGGAACACTGCCAAAAGTATCCCAAAGCCCTGGGAATCCAAACAGCACATTTGCTTGAAGTCTAGTTCAAAGCACCAGTTCTTAAACTTGTTCACGTTAATAACAAAAGACAAGAAGCAATCAGGATTGAAGTGGCTGGAATCCCAATTTTATTTTTCTAAATATAGACAAGTAAGAACCAATTTTCTACCTTGGGCTCCAAATTAACACTTCAGTTAAACTGTGGTAATGGTGGTTCTCCCTACTTAGAATTTTTAAATTTTTGCATGTGACTCATTGATATGAAGTAGCTTTCAGTGGTGACCCTGTAACCAAAAAAAATATATTTTAACAATGTAATTAATGCAGGCAGTAATAAAGAAGAGAAGAAATTTTGACTTTTCTAGAATGGGTGGTGGAACAAAAAGTCCTGAGCAAAATTGACTTTCCTTTTTTTTGGGAAAGCAGTTCTCACTTTTGGTGAGTGCTCTCACTTGTTTATTTTCAACTATAAATACCCAGTTCCAAAATGCTCTACGTGTCAGTCAAACTATTGTTCCGATGGGTTATATAAATAAATGTAGCAATGTATTATTAAAATCATACCCATATATATAACTTTATATGAGGGAAGCATATTTAGAATGCCCGCAGTAACCTGACTCACGTCAGAGACAGAACACAAACCAGAGTCGGGATTGCAACACGGGATTTGATTTAAATACACAGAGACACATCCTTGTTTGCAAAGGTACCAATACCCACCATCCCAGCAATACTACACTTCATTTTGGAAAACACAGCGCCAGGAATTTCCTGACAAACCGCAGAAATCTAACAAATCCCCACATGTCTTTCTCCTAGCATTTTTTTTTTCTTCTACAGAAAGACATTCAGCTCTGGATGGAGAGAGATTTTCTACTACAGGGCTAACCTTAGAAAACTTGCAGTACAGAGAGTCTTAAAAATACATAGCTTCTGCTTTGCTAGATTCAGTGCCTGAAAGCCATAAACAGAGCACCTTGCAAGCCCCCTCTGTCCTCCAAGTCCCAGCACATTCCATACCATGGCTCCCAGCCTGCTGTCCCACCTGCTAAGTAGCTCATGTTGGACAAAACTTTGAGAACCACTAGCCTAGATACGGGGTTGAGAACCCTCCTCTCCATCACATTGGATGTCAGAGGCATTTTTACTAATTGACAAAAGGCAAAGTCTATTTTCCTTACTCGTGACCTAAAAATACTGGACAGAGGCACCTGAAAGATATTCTCCTCAGCATTCAGACACACTGGCTGGCAACAAGCAGGCTTAAGAGCAGATTGCAGTGTAGTCCAGACTGACCTTTGCTCCCCAGATATCTGTGAACAGCAATACTTCTGCAGCAGCGGCAGTAGCAGGATGTGGAGAGAGAGCAGAAAGGGGGATGAGGGTAAGACAGGTTTGAGAGGACTGAGCACTTTAAAAAAAAGCAGAGGTTGGGGCAAAGGAAGGGATGAGTGCAGAACCTTCTGAAACCCTGGTCACTCCTGTCCCATCTCTGCTAGTCCAGGATATTTCAGGAAAATGGCTTTTAGGTTTCCCAGAAGTTTGAGTATGTCTGCCCAAGCAAGCTGCTTGATGACAGTGCAAAAAATGAAGAAAAATGTCCCTGTTTCCCTATGTCTCCTCTCTGGGAACAGATACCCTTGGGCTCCTGGCTTTTGTCAGCAGCTGATTGCATTGTGCAAGTTGTAAGCACTTGCTAATAAAATATTGGCAACAACTCACCAGGGGTATGGACTGAGGCACTTGTTTGATTTATTAGCACCAACAGCCAAGGTGGGCTCGCACGGCCACTAAAATCAAAAAGCTGTCATTCACCCAATGCTCCCCCAAGGCAGAGGCATCTGATCTGCTACGTACCAGCTCCTGAGCTGCCACAGTTTCCAGTCCAGAATTAAGTTAAACTGCTTCATTTTTCCTTATCATCTCTCCCAGAGTAGTGATGTTCCCCTGTGGGCATTTTTCTTTTTCCTCATAGTTCGAAACTTGCAGTTTCTAAGTAAAACTCTTGACAAAATGAAGCAATATTTGGGAGTATCAAGCAGAATTGTTGATTCTCTGTCTTCCTAAATCTACGCTGCTACCAGTCCTCGAATTACCAAAGTGAAAATTAGCTTTGGTATCTCTGCACTACAGGATTACACTGGCCACATACCCCACCTAATGAGATTGGGAGCATCTGATGTGAGTAAGAAGCTCAAGACTAGATTGTCTTTTCTGAATGGAGGCTCCTGAATTAAGCTTCTTCTCTTTCCATTGCAACAAAATCCAAGGGTATTTTGCTCTGAATCGTCGATTAGTCCTCTCAAAATAGGTGCTGCTGTTCACATGTTGAGTACTTCGCTTGTACCTATTTGGTTTTATTCATAACAAACTTAAGAGGTTGCATTGCATTATTCCTAAATTCAAAAAATAAAAATAAAAATAAAAAAAAATCTGCAGTACTAATTAGAGGATGGTTATCCCAGCTGGTAACCTTTTATCTTTGCTGGATACTTCCATTTACCAGCAAGGCAAAAAAATAGATTACTGCCGTCACTAACATTATCGCAATCAAATGTTGCAGGCTGCCAAACACAATTTTTTTCCCCAATAAAAGTTATTTCCTTTAATGAGAATAAATCTTTCCAAAGCACATTTTCTTTCTGATATGAATAAGCATTTGAAACAGAAGCACACACATGCCTGTGTGACGTCTTTTTAACATCAGATTTCTGGGCTCCAAGGAAACCAAGCACACACACAATACACAGAATTACCAAGGACAAGGTGTTTTGCTGGGTTTTTTTATTGCACTATAGTGACATTCTTTTATCTATTCTAGGCTGTTAGGTACCATTTTGAGATGCCTACCAGTGCCAATATCTTCACAGTGGTCTAATTTTAGGAAAATCACTGTGGTGACACAAGATGTGCTTTCTGAGGTGTCTCCAGGGAGGAAAGCTTACAAGTGTCTCCTTCCATTTCTCATAGGCCATCCAGATAGAAGGTTAAGAGTGGAAGAGCACTGTGGACCTGTTCGGAAAGATGGGTGAATCACTACAAAAAAATGAATCTTGTTTCAAAAGTACTCTCTGAGTGGATCTGCTACCATGTTGTTGTCCCAGGACCAGCTGGTATAGAGGATCCAAGGCTTCCTGGGCAGACTGTGGAGATGACCCCCTCACTCAAGAGTCCTGCCATACCACAGCTTGAGCTGGGGTCAAACCCTCCAGAACTGCATCAGTTGTGTGTGATAGCTGTACTGTGAGTGTGTTCTATAAGAGCAAGAACAATGCTCTGGGTGTATGGAGAAGGAGAGGATTTACACCTGGGAAAGCTTTGAGATTTACACCTGCGAATAACTTTGCTTTATTTTCTCATCTAGGTGAAGGAAAATTCTGAATTCTCTGTGTATGCTTTGGGAACCAAAGTTGTTTTCCATCTGGTTCCACCCCTATGAAAATGGACATTTTTAACTAAGCAACAAGCACAAGCAGGTCAGCCACTCCAAACACTCCCCCTTCCAGGAGGCAGCTACCCAGGCTTGAACAAAAGCCTCCTTGCAACTAAAATTCCTGGTGATAGAGAAGAACAGAAGGAGAATGTAAAATAGGGGTTTTGAAATGAGGAGCCACACTTGAGCTTGGCCCTACAGCACCCCTGCTAAAGGGCAGAGAGTCGTTAATGTGCAGCGCAGGTAGCTACCCAGAGGTTACCTTTAGTCACCAGCTTAGAGGAAAACGCTGTAATGGAAATGGACGTGGGGGAAGCAACACATGCAGAATGTGCAGAGTCATTTGTGAGTATGACAGGGTTTGGAGAGCCAAAAAGTGCCCGGTTAGCTCTGTCCAAAGGAGAGAAAAGAGAAAGAAAAAAGGGCATTTACAAGTATCATGAAGAAAATAGTTCTTCAATAAATCCAAGGGGGCAGTCTGCAGTGAGATTCTGAAATGCAAAATATTAATTTCTAAATTGGGTTTGTTTTCATCAAGGAAAATAGACATATCTAGTGCCTTTCTTTAAATGATTTGTGATGAGTAAATGAATAGACAAATAATACATAACCATTCATTCAGATTAATGAATAAGAAAAATAATGAAAAGTCTGATCATAGTTACCTGTCCTGATTTCCCACTTAGCACAGTCCATTAATCCCTGTTGGAACCAGAGCAGATCATGAACTTCTGCATTGAGATGTCCAGCTGCTAGGTGCTTCCCAGTGCACATCTGGAAAAGCCTTTCCCTTCTCTGGGGCCCAGTGGCTGGTAACAGAACAGGCAAACCTTAACCTACATTTTCTCAGAAACATGGTCTAGAGAGTGCTCACTGTTTGAATCGCACTTTTCTGAACCCAAACCACTGTTTTTATGACCCCCGTAACTCAGTAGGCCTGTAGCTGCGGTGGGGTCCCCGTGTCCCAGAAGCCTCCCAGGAGCTCCCTGGGACACCCCACGCCCCAAGGCAGCGCAGCAGGAGCTGGGCTGGAGAACTGTCCCTCAGCCACACGCTCCTCTGGGAAGCAAATGCTTCTCTGTGAGAAACCCAGTAAGAGAGAACATGGCTCAGATACTCCCGTTAGGCAATCCAAAACTCAGAGTACAGTGCTGAATGCTGAGGATGTGCTGTTTTTCTTCTTTTTGTCTTTCATGGTTTGTCTGTTACCTCAAGATTTCTGTGTTGAGGAGGCATTTTCTTTGATAGGAAACAAGCTAGAAGATTCTATCTCCTGTTTGATCAGTCCGCTCATGTCACACAGTTACAGCTGAGGCCCTTCCTTCCAGCCCTTCCACAGCAGGCCCCGTTTTAATAAGACCAGAAAATTCCTATTTCTTCCCAGAAACTTTTTGGTCTGTTTCTCTGATGACCCAAGTGAAGTGTATGCCTTCGGGCTAACTCTAACATGGTGGGAAAACAAAGTCTTCTATTTGGAGTGAACACAATTCAGAAAGTACTGCTTCCTCGCTGGCAGAAGGGCAGCAGGCAGGGAAGGCCTGTCCCGGTAGGGCTGCGTGCTGGGCTCAGGGAGACACTCCCTAACCCACCCCAAAATTGATTTGTATTGCAATGGAGACAAAACCCACATCATGCTTCTGTAAATACCTAGTTGTGGGGGTAAAATCGATATTTCATGACTGAAAAAATATAAAACCAAACCATGTTTAATTCCAAAGAGCAACAAGTCTCCCTGAGGGCTCCATTCCTCTGGCACCAGTCAATACCGGAAAGAACACGGCACTCAGATGCTGTACCCATCACCCCTGTTTCCAGCAGTCATTCCCCTTGCTTTTCAGAGAAGTCACACTAATAGAATTTAGAAAGACTATCATAGTGACAAGAGGCGCTTGCAGATTTATTCTCCTAACACAGTGAGGTACAAAAGAGGAACAGCAATTTATTTAACACAGACAGTAATGCCTGTCTGAGGCTTACTTTTGTGAACTGCTTATTGTAGGCAAAATGTTAATTAATAAGATATTTCAAGGGAATAGGCAGGCCTCCAGGAAGCCCTCGGATTTGTCTGACACTAGCTGAGACTTCAGAAGCCAACATTTGTCATCAGCAACAATCACAAATACATTTTTATAGTGGAGTTCCTTGTGCATTAAGTGGATTGTGTTTAATCCCCTGATGACATGCAAAACGACATTAGTCACTATCACTTATATAATGAGTCACAAACATATCATTATAGACTCACCCTCCATAAGCACGGACTCTGGCAATGAAGAACAACATGCCAGTCTAAATAAAGGTCATTCCCAGCTGCGGTGGGGAAGAGGTAAGAGTTTTGCCCTCTTTCTCACTGCTCTGCCTTTAGAAGAGTTTTCTCAAGACATCTGTAATCTCACAACAGCTCCTGCTCTTAAACCTCACCACTGAAGCTTTGTTTCAGTGGACATTGTGCGTGTGGCCTGTTGCACACTTCCCTTCCACCTTACAAAGCCCATGCTGGTGGTACACAAGACATAGGAACAAGGGGTGCAACACATTGCCTCACAGTCTGACACAAGCAACCTTCCATACTAGTGCACTCATTCACTCCAGCTCAAATTAAGATGCTGGTTTGGGGAAGGACTTTGAGAGTGGTAGGACAAGGGGGAATGGTTTTAAGCTGAAAGAGGGAAGATCTAGATTAGATGTCAAGGGGAAGTGCTTCACTGAGAGGGTGGTGCGGTGCTGGCACAGCTGCCCAGAGAGGTTGCGTATGCCCCGTCCCTGGAGGTGTTCAAGGCCAGATTGGATGGGGCCCTGGGCAACTCAATCTAGTACCAGATCTAGAGGTTGGCAACTCTGCCTGTGGCAAAGGGTTTGAAACTTGGTCAACCTTGAGGTCCCTTCCAGTCCAAGCCATTCCATGATCCTGTGAGAGGGCTTTTTGGCATTTCTGGGTGGGCCAGCTGTGCCAGCAGAGCCCCTACTCCCCATGTGCCAGCCCCTCTGGAGCCCCATGGGGACACAGCAGTTACTGTCTTTCTGATGTCTCCTCAGAAGTTCAGCTTTTAAGAGCTTCAGTCCTTCTTCTTGGAGAGTTCTTGCCTTGGTGTCTCTGATTTTATCCCTATGTCTGGGAAGATGAGACTCCACTTAAGGAAGATCAACTTCAAAGAAATTAGCGTATCCATTAGCTGTCTGACTACCAGCAACACAACAGCCTCCACCTCACAGATATATCAACAGCAATAAATTGAAGGTAGGCAGCTCCCACATTATGCCCAGTGCTCATTACTTTTCCGACTCGCCAGAAGAGCTCAGAAATAATTTAGGGATTCAATAAACTCATTAACTGCTTCCATTTGCAATTTAGGATGCTATAATCTGGTCTTGCTGATTTGCATAAATTAAATCTTTCTGACTCATATTGTACCTGTTTCTTTCAACCCAGGTTTTTACTTAGGAGATTTACATTACATCCTAATTGCACATACTCAAATTTTCTTATTCAAGACAGGTTTTTCTGGAAGTATTAAAATAATTTTAAATATGTGATTAATGGTTTGCCCTTTCTCATTAATCGGCCAATCTTTCATTTTTTTCTATTTCTAAGACATGTTTTCAAAGTAGGATAGGAACCTCTTTCATTGCCCTTAGTTAAAGCTGCTGCTTCTGCTGCACTTACACTTTTGCTCACTGTTGGTAGCTCCATGCAGAGCACCTTCCATCAAAGATGATCTCAGCTCTGAAAGGCACAAGCCTAAGGCAAACAAAGAAACAAACCAAAGGTTAAATGAGGGGAAAAAATACAGTCAACACACAAAGCAATTTGTTTCTCTGTAGCCAGGAGGCTGTTTCTGACAAGATGTCAGCTCCAAAATTCCTCTGTATTCAACCAAACTCTCAAGAATAGGATATAGTTCAGCATAGGACGAGACTTTTATTGAATAAGAATGAACTTGTGCTCATGAGTGTTTAATTTGCTGAATTGAGGGTTTGTACCATTCAGGTTGAAGTCAGTGGAAGAACTTAGATTGTGCAGGAAACTTCAGGTGCAGAATTTCCAAGTCAAGAAACTAGAAATTTGAAGTCTTCACCAGAGACAGGTGACTCTTGATTACCTTCAAAAAAATGGACCAAACAAGGTTTCCATGATGGATTAAAGTTAAAAAAAAAAATAGTATCCAAGTGGAAACTTCTCTGCACTGGGCTTATGTGCCCTGAGCTAACAGTATAGACATTGTCCATAACACCTGAAGACTGAAAGAGCCTAAATGTATTACTTCGGGGTTCTTGGGATTTTTAAGCTGCTGTAAAGCTTGAGTCAAGTAAACAGCATATCTGAGACAGGACGCGCAGGAGGAGGACGTGTATAGGTAGGGCAGATGCACTTTGGAAGACTGAACTGTGTGTAATTGGTCTTGTGTTGGGCCTGGGGACAGACAGGCAGCAGCAGGATGGGGCCTCTGCTGTCACTTTCTCAGGCATGTTCCGTGTTTTAAACACGCAGATGTATATATGACAGAAAATATGCAGCAGGCTGTCGGCCACAAAGGCATCTCCCTTGGCTCCTTCAGCTTAGAGTAGAGGATGGGCTCCAAATCTGCCCTGAGTCATGGATCCCTTCTTCTTTGTGCTACATTACACATAGCTCAAGGGTTCATTGTGTTCCCACAGCCCCTTTGGTTCTGGCCTGAATGACACCATTTTACATTTTCTGAGATCCTGATGGTGCCCATTCCTCTCCTCTGCAATGCCTACTCTGGGTTTGTGAGATCACAACCGTTCTAGACGTGCAGTTCCCACATGCACCCTGGATACCTCTGAGGCATTCCGATCCTCAGGAGAGGATTGTTTCACATATCTTGCAGGCTGTGCTCCTGGTTAGGTATCCGGGTAGGGCACTTACCCTTTAGCAGCAATGCATTGACACCTAACATCCATTTCTTCACCTCCAGCAAACCCAAATCTTTTCCTATAGGATTGTTAATCTCTGTTACTTCCTTGCTTAGATCTTCACTGCTGAAGTCCTGGTGATAGGTAATACACAGAGCACTCTGCATCGTTTGATTTGCTTCATCGTTCCATTAAAATAAAAGCTTGTGTAACACTCAAGGCTTCAAGAAACAATTTCTTGTTTTCTTCTATGTTATTCCTTTTTATTTTTTTCTCCACGATTTGAATTCAGAAGTTCAAATTTGGAGTACAAAAAGCCGTTTCTGTCATAAAGAACAAATACAGTCCCTGTGAAGGAAACAGAAAATAGGCAGTGTGTTTATTAGTTTCTTTTCAATTCAAATTCTTTTTCAGATGCCAAAGAAACAGCAAATTAGCATACGGGTGGGCTTGCTGATATAATGGACCTGCGAGCAAATCCACATTTTGCTGTAAGAGCTACAGAATGTGTGTTGTCTTCTCCCATCATTTTTCATGCTGAATTTCTCTACCCTTGCACTTAGGGTGGAACGAAGTTGCTCAGTGGAGCCTTATATAAGAAGCACGTGGCAGAGCATGTTAGCAGCTCCTGCAAGGATGTTAAAACAAGTGAGCCTCTGCATGAGCAAAGCAGCCTGACTGGAAGACCAAACAGAAAGACAAAGATGAGCTTTCAGATGCCTCTTCCTGCGTGTGTTGATAATGTGTTTATTTTTTGAAATGGAGGTTACCAGCAGTGTCAGACACACACAAAGACTGAGGGCAGATCAGCTCCACTGGGAAAGATTAGCATAGTTTCTCTGAGATCGGTCAGTCAAAAATAAAATGAATAAGCAGTACAAATTTGAAGTATATCATGAATACATCCTTTGTACTCTCTAGTCCTTAAGTAAATAATGAAAAGCAACTGTAGTTATGAGTCATGATATTTCTTTCACAATGGGATTTTATTCTTGGTGTTTGCAATAACATTATTTAGTTAGATACTGTTCAGTCTTTAATGTGTGAGACTTTCTATATCTTTTTTTGTAAAGATGAAATTATAGAAATGCACTGAAGGGTAATTAAATGCCTTTCATCTGAGATCCATCCATAAGCTCACATAAGGTACTCTACATTAGCTGTTCTAATAAAATGAATTTTCAGGTGCAATATCAAGACAGTATCAGGGCAGTGTTGCTTTCTATCCAGATTTTTAGCTAGGCTGAGTGAAGCCCAGTAAAGCTTTCTGTTGATTACACAGCACCTTGAAGCCATGGCTCAACTGTTATTAATTTTTTTTCCTGTAGTACTCACTATATCATGAAGCTGCTTTAAGGCAGAGCATGGAAACTTTTGGAGGATTTGCACAATATGACTGAAGAAGGATAAAACAGTGTGACGCCTACACATCTGGCCCTTCTTCAACTGTCTTTGGCAGGTGTGGGTGAGCTGGTTCTCATCAGAGACGTAGAAAGGACCCCGAATGGGTCATCATTGTGTGGGAGCAGATGGCAGAAACATGCTTGAAAAGAAAACAGAAAAGTTTGGTTACTGGTGGAGGAGGTTTTAATATTTGTAACCTCTCTGAGGTTAATCTGTGATGGATACCTGTTGTCTACACTGCCCAGCAATGAGTAACTGGTTCAGCAGCCAGGCAGTTCACATTGTATATCACAGACAGTTACCGAAATGGTTCGTGTCTCCCATGTATATCTTCAGCCCTTTTGGTTACCCTTACACACACATCACCCTTCTGACCACCCTGGTCTGTAGTGCAGGTGAAGCCCACACAGCAGTAGCAGAGCCTTCTCCCTTCTGCCCCACCAAAGTGCCTCAAACCTGCCCAAGATGCAAAAGTGCACTTCAGCTTAGCTCCAGCGCTCATGGGAGCAAGCTCATGCCAGGCTGTGCTATGGCAAACCTAGATCAGCTGTTTCTCTCTAAGCACCACCAAGCAGTAGAGACTTCAGGACGCTGGGACTCAAGTCAGCGTATCCATTGGGAGTGAGATCACATATTTCTGGAGGTGTTAGGATCTTGTTGATGACAACTACGACTCCACGTACCATACTTCCTAGCGATCTCCTCAGAAATATTGCTAGGATTACACTGTCCTGTGGCTTTACCAGAAAGAAAAGAATTTGCATGCTGATGTTTTTGATCAAGATAGGTTATTACAGACGAGATCTAAAGACAAAGGCATGAAGCTCTTGCACTACCACATGATGGTTAATGCAGAGACCTTGTGAGCTCTGTCAGGGCAGGATAAGGTTCCTCATCCTGGCTTATAGGTACAGGAGAGTCTCTTGCAGCAAAGGTGACTACCTGCAGGACAGGTTGGCCCTCAGTATGGATGGGCATTTGCTTAAGACAGAAGAATGCTGCATGTATAAAAACAGACCCAGCTGCTTGCACTGTATAAGAAAACCTATGCAGCATCCTGGAAAGCCAATCTCTCCTTCAGCCCCTTAGGGGGAGGCTGGGATAGGGGAGGGAGCTCTCACCCAAATCTACAGCATACATCTCCTCCTTCCTGCAAGTCAGGCTGTCACAGCTCACCCTATCCCCTCTGTTTTCAGGAAAAATCAATCCCTGGCCTCATTTCAGCCCCTTAAATCTGGGGAAGTAAAATTCTCGTGTTTCTATGCAGCAGAGAAACTCTTCGCTGGCAGCACTGAAGGCTTAGAAACAGTTCCTCCAGGTTTCTGCTGAATCACTGAGCCACTTGCACCAGGGTGGTGATCTCCTTTCGAGGTAAAGCACAACGCACATTTATGTATGGTGTTCAAAAGAAGGCTTTTCAATATTTTTTATAACCTTTACAGAGGATAGGTCCTTTTTTGTACAGACAGCAAAATCACCATTAAAGGTCCTATCCACATGTGGCTAGGACAACCTTTCTTTCAGCTTTTCCCACCCAGAAGAATGTACTGGCCTATGTCTATGCTGTGATTTGCAACTGCTCCTGTCAAGTGCTCTTGTCGCTTAACTGTAGAATAATCAGTTGTCACCTGGTTATGTGTTTATGGCATATACATTATACCATTTTGGAGATAAGAAAAGATTACTGACACACACACCTTCATTAATTCACCGACAGAGGAGTGAGAGTGAATACAGCTGTCAAAGTACAATGACAGAATATATCAGCATTAGGGTGATCAAACAATGCAGGCAAATATAGTCTATAAACATAAACCTGTTACAACAGCAGTACTTTATGACTTTTGGCAGCCACAAAGTCATCAATAAGATCCTAAAAGCTCCAGTGACATGTGAACTCACTCTCAATAGATACGTTGTCAGAGCGACTTAATTTGCTTTGTGGTGGTGTCACTCTTTGTTGGAGAAGGACCTTTCTCACCCTCAGAGTTCATTAATGGCAGTGTCAGAAACAGTCTTATTGCCATGACAACAATGAATAAAGTTGAATGGAGACTACTGGATAGCAGAAAGCAGATATTTCACATGGATGTACTTGGCAGGCATGCTCATGCCAAGCAAAATGTTGTTGCTTCCAAAATACATTAAGGTGAGTTCAAATTAAATGTGCACAAGCAGCTTCTCAGTCTTTGAATCTGTCTCCTTCTGCATAATTCTTTTAACAGACATTATTTTTTAAAGTCATTTTCATACCAGAATATTGGGAAAAAAACCATTCAGTGATTTATGTCTAAAAACCTGCTCAGCTTCACCATTTATAGACAGCAGTATCTTTAGGACCCTTTTCATTCATCGAATGTTTTCTTTCACAGCAATGATGACCTTGTTTATATTGTTTCCGTTGCTCTTTTACTTTGCAGTTTAGTCACACAAGCAGCATTTGATAGAGTATAAATGGTAAACACAACTCTGGGTTAATGATTTTTACGGTCTAATTATTTTTTCTGTGGCAACAAGATTCCCTTCTATCACTTTGTAATTTTCTCTCTGCGAGACTCATCGACTGTCACCAATAATGCATCAAGAAATGACAAAGCGGGTAAGCCCAGATGTTTGGCGTCCTGGGCAGGGGCAGTGAATCTCGATCCGTACTACGTTACCCAAATTGGAAGCAAGCAAATTCCAATTAACTGCATTTGCCTTTGTCTAAACCATTGATTTTCCCTTGTTCTTGTGATCCCAACTCAATTCTCCAGATCATCTGCTGTTTTCTGTCCTGCTATCATCCTCCCACTTCTTCTTGTTTCAAAGGCAATAATCCTGCTCTTATAAAACATGGCTTCTAATGAACATTTCCTCATGCTCCTAGTCATTCCCATCGCCCTCTGATGGAGGTGACATGGTTCTGTGCCACCACTTTAGAAACATGAGCACCCAGCCCTGCACGTGGACGTCCCGGGGGAGGCCCATTGCTGATCACATAAGAGCAATGCCTTGTTTTTCTCCATGCTTTCTCCATGTCATACCTTTACCATAGATGAGCCTGTTTGTTTTTAGGACCATGGCTTTATGTTGCTGTTCACCACCACGTCCAAGTCCCCTTCCTAAGCAGATGCAGACAGAGCAGTGTAAGGCCAATGAGTAAATCGTGCTTTCCCCTCCAATTAATATTATTTTGCATTTGTTGGCATGCAGCTCCACCTGTCATTTTGTTCACCCTTGTGAAAAAAATCATCCTTGCTCTGGAGCTCCAACCAACATTCTCCACTCGTGACAGACTCTGAAAATATTATTCGACAGATCAGTGCTTGAGTACTCTACTCTTAGTCTTTTGCTTTCTTGGAAATAGATTCATCTAATTCCTATTTCCTGGCTTTTGCTCCCAGACAATGCATTGTTTCTCTGAACAGAAACAGCTATGTTTTTACATCTTCTAAGGAACCTTTCACTCACCTTCTAAAAATTAAAATAAATTATGTTTACTTTTTAATTTTTATGCTGCCTTACATTTTTACATTGTTTTACTGACAGATTCAAAATATTCTAACAGATCAGTGAGACACAATTTCCCATTGCAAAAATTGGTGGATTGCCTTTTCCCTTAACACCTCCTTTCCAATATCTTTTTCTTAATGCTTTCTTTTTTAGATGTATGAGACATGATTGCAAAAGCTATTATTATAATTTTCAGCAGCAGAAGCCTGAGAATATTAGGAAAAGATGAGGCAACTCCAGACCAGCCTTTGATAGCTCGCTGAGATGTTATTCTGGCACTCTTTGCTGGGTTCATCTACTGCCTGCAAGTTGATTAATCAAATTCTTCAAATACTCAACAGCAGTGCAACTCCATTCTGTTAACCTAGTCCCTACTCAAATCACGTATTATAGTCATTCACACAGGTACATAGGTAAAAAATATTTTCAACGTAAAGTGCAAAATGAAAAGCAAGGAGAAAAATGAGAAACTGAAGGGAAGTACATTACTGAAAGTGATGATTCACTTGGTTCACTTGATTCATTGGCTTCCAGAACCCAACCAGACTGAGCAGTGCAGATACATTTGCAATCATCTTCCTCCTCGGGTGTAACTATTTCATCCTTTTTTGCTTTTCTTCGCTAATGAAAAGAGAAACAGGTGTGTCAGGTATGGAAGATACAGCAGCTTGTCTGGCCAGAGACAATCCATTCATCCTGCCTTAGCTGTGCAAGAGTGCTGCACCATGCCTTGGGTCCCAGTCTCTCAGACTGGAGACCCACTGAAGTGTGCCATAGGGGTCTGAACCAAAGGGCTCCTCTTGACTTCCAACAAAACCAGCTCCCCGTCAGTGCAAGCCCTTGAAGGCATCAGCCTCCTCCTGCTGACCCACCAGTTAAGCACCTGTCAGAGGCCTGTGGTCCTCACTGGCCACAGTCATTCATTCACTGTCGTAATCTTGCCTTTCAAAGACAGGAATATGGTTTTCACAATGCATTAATTGTCCCGGTTAGTGAGGTTCAAAACCACAATAAATTATTAAATATGACTCTGCAGCCATATTTACTTACTGAAGGGAGGGTGCCAAGGGCTGTGGCAGGGGGAGGCTTCTGCCTGGTGTGCCTACACAGAGTGGGAGATGAAATACAGGCGTATTTGTGTCCCTTGCACAGAAAATAACAGCAGAAGTCTACCTTTTCAGCTTGATGAAGTTTCTTTGCTATAGTTAGAGATACTTGTTTAAGGTTATGGCTGACCGGAAATAATTAAGAACTTGCCTTGTGCTCAGAAATTATCATGCGCAAGCCACGAAACCATTGCATTTCTCATTTCATTGCAGCAAAATATTGCAACCATGCCCCATTCAGGGGAAAATATTCTGAATATTTGCTTATGTATGTACGAATGTCTGAGATCAAAAAGAAGCAGAAGACCAGAAACCTAGTAATTAATGGTACTGTGCCAGTGAAAGGCTCCTTGTGAAATATTGCAATCAAAACACTAACGCAAATTCCCCTGTGCGAGGAATGTGTACCAAAATGCCTTGCACCCACATTTCATCAGGCAAAAGGAAAGGGCTTATCATGGTTTCAATGCTCAATTAAATCTGTAGCAGGGTGAGAGAAGGCATGTCCTCTGGCTGCTGCACCACGCAGCCTCGCTGGGCCTGTGAGGGGAAGGGGCTGCCCTCAGCATGGCAGTACATTATTTGTGCTGGAGCAGGCCCAGAAGGCCGCGGTCAGGTCAGTCCCAGGTGAAGAGGTCTCTGTGAAGATGTGTTGGGTCAAAGTCAAGCAGTTTCAGCTTGTCATAAGCAAAGGAGGTCCTGTACCCTATGCATGTGTCTCCCTGCCCACTGCCCCGTCACATTTCCCTGCACTGAAACCATCCATCAGGCTGGGCTATTTTGAGGCAGGCAAACATATCCCCTGAGCGTGGTCTTCTGCCCCCAGCCACTTCCCCTCTGCTACCAAACCAGAACGTGGGGTTTCTGGATCTGTGGAGATGGTAACTTTTTCTACCTTTTTTAACAGATGGGAGTGAGAAGAGCAGTCTGTGTATTCACTTTGCTATGTAGGAGAACATTTTACTCTGTGTTCTCTGTCTGTATGTACTAACACAGGTAGCAAAAGATTAAAAGATAGAAAAGAAGCAGAAAATGCAACATAAGAATATGTGGATGAAGAGGTTTAAAAAGCTCTGTGAGGTAAGGGAGGATCAGAAAGCATGAAGGGAGTCAATTTTTTCCTGTGTAATCAAAGCTATGATCCAAAATGCAGCGACTGACGTATCGGTCACATTGCGCAACCTCTGTGAGCAACAGGCTATCTGAACTCCCATCTGCAACAGAGGATGCACAGGCTGGTGCTTCAGCAAGGCAACTGACTATCAAGCAGCTGTATCTGTCTCATTGGGTTTTACAAATGCAAGTCACTCGGCTTGAGAAATCCTGCCAGTCACCCTCATATTTCAGTGATACTCACTGCAGTCATTAGTGTGTGCTCAGATCTGCTATAGATCATGAGTACGACTCCCTTTTTTTCTCATTAAGTACAAACCTAATTCTAATGACAGATCACAGGTGGGCCCACGCGCTGCTCATTCCAGGGGAAGGGCAGGGCACGTTGCTCCCCTCTGCCTGGACAAGCACACCTACAGGCTCCATACCATTTTGCAACCTGATCCAGCAAATGCACGCCAGCTGGAGTGGGCTCCGTGGGTACAGTCCTACAGCCCTCTTACAGCCACCTAACACAGTGAAGTCTGAAGAGCTATCAAGATAAGGAAACACTGGAGAGATTGAATGAGCTGAATAGCTCTCTGGCTTCCACTGTGTTGACTGAGGCCTTGACTAAGTTGTCTAAAGATAGTCATCTAATGGCCCTCAAATGCTTATCTGGAAGGTCACAGATCTTCTGCTGCATCTGTCAGCACTCATCAGATGTCTCAGATACAAAACGGCATCCCAGGTACCACCAGAAGCCTCTATGGGGGACGCTGAATCCAGCTCTCAGCCTTGATTGACTGTAATGGGAATTTATGTTCTTGGTTCACCTGCAGGCTCATACACACTGAAGGCAATTTATTGGAGGTCTGGATCCCTTTCCTAACAAAAAACACTTTATTTTAATTGTGTAACTTTAAACGTATTACTCTTTTAAAAATAATAAATAACCATCTCCTTATGTAAAGGTGACGTAATAGATTTATTCTATGTAGATTAATCAACGCACGTCAGCTGGAGGTTGTAGGAGTGAACACAGGAGTTGCAAGGTCTCTAGAAGGAGACTGGGTGGCTATTTTTGACAGGGTAAATTTGCATGATTTTTACACTGTTTTTAATTAGATCCTTGTTTCAGGGTTTCTACAGGTTCCTTGCAGTGGGCAGGCGGGTGGGTTTTGTCTTGTTAATATGTAACTTGAGCTCTTAGGTTTTTCCTCCTCCCTTGAATGTTGGAGACATGGGCTGGCTCCAGAAATGGGATGATGGCAGTAGCACTAAGAACATTTTAAAAGCTAGTTTATGTGTCTCGATGACAAGCTTAGGCTTGAATGGATCACCAGACCCAGGGGTAGGAAGGAATTTTCTGCCAAGTCAAAGTGACAGCAGCTCTGGGACACCTCCCTGCAACATTGATATACTCCAATTTTCAGCATCATCTGGGCCTTTATTTCTTACAAATCTGCTCCCCTTGTAGTAATCCAAGTCATTGGCTCTCTTCTGTGACATTTCATTGAATTTCTAGCCCTTCAGCTTTTGTACTGAAGGTAAGGCACACTTGCAAGGGGCTTGCAGTATCTGGTCTGTGTGGAATGGTGGATTCTGCAGACCCTTATGGATTAAACATCTACCAGATGAGGGTTTTTCATGTTAGGGCACTTGATTGATAGTGGTTCTAGTGCTCCGTACCCATGAAGACCTACAAAACAGCACAGTCATAATCCTCCTGCCTGTGGATGCTGAGAAGGAGGGCTTGAACCATGATAACTACAGAGCAGAAATTGCACAATTAGCTTAGGGCAAATTTTTCCAAAGCTATTTACTACAATTCTTTCTAAAAAAAGTACATGCCTGTAGAAACTTGTTGAGGGGAACAGTCAGAGCTTTCTCAGCACTGGAGAGACAAAAAATAGGTTTGACTCAGACAAAATTTTCTTCATATAAGGGTGCCACTGTAGTCTTGCATTTACAGTCATCCAGATCAGCAGGAGTCTCAGATCAGCAGGAGACACGTATGGAACACACGTGTTCACTACATGAGGGTCTGCTTGCAGACAGCAGATTTAGGTGTCTACCTAGAGGTTGGGTGCCTGACCAAGAGTGGTTTCACACATACAATCAAAGAAGGTTGAACAGAGTTTTGGCTAGTGAGTGTCTGCTCTCCTGTAAGGTAACTCCAGTGCCTCAGTGCACCCAGTCTCCATGGCAGTGCGGTCACCCACCTGGTGCAGAGCCAGCCAAGATGCCCCTGGTCATCAGGTGAGGCCGGGTAGGTACAATCCATGCCTTCCAGGAGCAGCTGCTGGACATGATGCGGCATCCTTTGTGGCACCCTGAATGACACTAGATACCTGCGATGAGGCAGCTGAACAGCACTGCAGGCTCACACGTCCATACGCTGCACTTCCACTGTGTGATATGTTATACCCTACTGACCTAAACCCCATCTGAGCTGCCTGGTCATGTCCAGCTTTCATCCAGCCTGGTGCTCTAATATGCATCAGAAACAGAACCAATCTCAGCCTGTTCCTAACTAAGTGGGGGTGTTTCAGTGCCACACCAGCTACAGGGCAGAAAAGACACAAAGAGAAGAAAGAGGGTAGTTAATAGGTGCTCTATCCTCCTGTTTCTCTGGATAAGGAGCACTGGGATATTTTTGTCTCCTCCGTCAGCAAGGATCCATATGGATGCACCAGTTGCTTCAAAAATAATTGTTAGCTTTCACCAGCATTCAGATGGGCCCTATTTCAGGCCCTATGCACGTTGCAAACAAAAGGTGCCATCTAGTGTCTCCGAGCTGTATCCTAAACCAAAACGGGAAATCACTCAAGCAGTGCTTTTAATGTCCTCTTTCTCACCAACAGACACAAAACTGATCTTCAAAATGCACAAGCACTTCATTTCAGCAAGTTTAAGCAATCTTTTCTCTCTCTTTTCTCTGGTCTGTGTCTGAACTTGCTCAAAAATACAAAGATACAGGTGTCCAGGGGTGGGATCCATTGGTTCCTTTGCATCAAACAATTTTAAATCATTATAAACAATAATGATTCATTTGTCAACAAGCTGAAGCTTGAAATATAATTGTGTAAATTACAAATAGATTTTTGTCCTGTGGCATTTAATCCCATTTATAAAGTGGAAAAACATAGTCATTTGCTGTTCCACAAAGGAAAAAGAGACAGTCTTTCAAAAGTCATAAAATGTGCAGTACAGCTGGATCTATAAAAAGACTTAAAAGCCTAAATCCAGTCCAACTGCTTCTGTGGATGCCTTCAACAAAGAATCAGATCTCTGAAAATCCACGGAAACCCCAACTATACCTTGTTGCTGTCCTTGCAGTGCTAAATCCATCGACACAAATGCCAGGCCAAGCGGTGCAGAGGGGCTGTGTCCATCCTGCTCAGTCCTCATCCCCCAAAAAATCAGGAGGCCACATCCCTCTGGTGCCACTCTTGGCTCTGGCTCTTGTTACAGGGACAGAGCAGTGTCCCTGTTGTGCTACCAATAATAACAATCTGTGCTGGCGTTGCTTTTGGTTCAAAGTACCTCAAATAAGAGGAGGACAGAGTGACGCCTTCCATTCTGGTGTTTTCACAGGATGAAGTTGAGGAGGGAGCTGCAGACTCTGAGACTCAGAAGGAGGGCAGGTGGGAGTTCTGGGAGGTGGCAGCCAAAGGTTGGAGTCAGTGCTGGGGGATCATGTCCTGCCATGGGCAGGTCCATACTGACTTTTGGAACAGATCTTGGCCTGAACCAGCTCCTTCAAGGTCTTGTTTAGGAGAGAACTGGTTTGTTGGGAGCAAACTAGGAAGCTGATATTTGAGGGAGTAAAACATTCTACCCGTATTGATAGGCCCCATCGCCATATCCAAGTATAGAGGACCAACCTGCAGCACCTAAAGGTCTACTCACAGGTACAAAATGGATAACACAAAGCAAAAAGTGATGTTCTCTGAAAGAACAGCCATTGTTATTACCTGCCTTTAATTGGCAGGTATCTTTCTACCTCCTGGACTGAGATAAGGCCTCCAAGAATGGGCATCCCATCTGAATGTCTAGGAATTCACCTTACTTCTCACCCTTGCAGAGCTTAAGTACAACAACTGCAATAAAACAAATGCAAATGAAAGAAGCCTGCCACAAACATATTTCTGGTTTTCCTCCCTTCAGGATTAACCTCCTTACAAAACCTCTGCCAGCTCCATGCTGTTTGTTGCATAGGCTGTGTTCTTAAAGCTAAGTAATCAAGGATTATTCTGTGAGAACAAATGCCATAAATTATACTACTATTTTTTTTTCCAGATCTGTTCAACTTTTTACTTAGCAGAAAATCTGAACTACTGGGAGAGTTTACACGGTTGTTATAGTTCTTCTTCCAAAAGCAACTTATATATGAAGTATTTTACAATACATTTCACTCCACAAATCTTTTCCTTGATTACAGAGATATCTGTATGTATAAATAGAAGCTGCTTGTTTTGCACTCCTGATTCATTCTGCAATGCCACCCTCCAGTGTTCACGATGCTTCACTGTCATTGCAGTGATTACAAAACCCTAGATACTGAACAGGAACATTGCTGAAAATTTCAGGAGAGGGTAAAAGCTGAGAAAATAAAAGCTAGAGAAAAAATGAACCAAAAAGCATATTAAAAAGAGAGAAGGCTATTTTGCACACCATTATGAGCCAGATTCCCTTGTCTTTTCACAAGCCTAACTCCACAGCAGGAGTCCTGTGGGCTTTAAGCATTCTGTTACCTTCTTTTGGGAAGCAAAGGTCAGGTGTATGTAAGATTCCCAGAAGACACTTTCTGGATCCTTGAGCTGAGTCTCGTAGAATCAGAAGGCAACACGCAGCAGACCTTCCAAAACTGATCACATGTCAGCTTAGAGCCAGTCAGATATGCATTTCATGTGAAAAGCTGTCACTGAGGGTTAGAGGCTTTCTTCTAATTTTCAGAATAATTGGCACATAGCAAGAATTCACAAGCTCTTTTTATCAACATTTTTCCTAAATATAAATGATATTTCTTCTTTTCTATGCATTCATAGAGATCAAACATGGGAGTCTTGGAATGATAAAGACGGAAGAAATTTAAAAAGCCATGCAAGCCATTCCAAGGTAGGATCATTGATAATATATTTGTACCACCCCTGACAAATTCACGCCTTACCAGCAGTTGAAGGCCTCAGTAATGGTGAATACTAAAATAAATTAGGCAACCTATTCCATACTCTATTCAGAGAGTTTTTCTTAATGTGTAATCTGCATCTTCTCTTCCTGAAAAATTAGGTCTGCTTCTCCTTGTTCTGTCCACAACAGACATGGAAATCTACCTGGAGAACTTCATTTTACAAGCAGTGGTTGAAGACTGTTAGCATTTTCCCCTCTTCTTTTTCTTTTAACAGAGTAAACTATATGAATTATCCCAACCTTTTCTCATGAGCCACACTTTCTAGGCATCCAGCATTCTGGGCAGCTTCCAGTTGATTTACATCACTGCAAACTGTGGTGTCCAACAACGGCGGCAGTGCTGCAAATAAGATCTTACTGTGTTGCAGAGTTTGAAGTATTCAGTTCCTTTTCATATATATACTAACATGACCTTTGAATTTTTGAATCATGATTACCTTGGGATCCACTTTGGCTTCCTATAATTTTCTAAAGAGCTGCTATATGGCAATTATTCCCTGTCTCAACTGGAGAGTTACTGCAAATGGAACTGAATCTTATTTTCCACCCAGTTCCTGAGAAAACAAAACACACACATTTAGGTAGTTGCTTTATCTTTTTACGTGATACTTTTTCTTATTCCGTTCAGTTTTCTTGGAACTCATTTGCTTCTGTATCTGATTTTGTTGAAATGCCGCAAAGGCATTACGTTCCTTCAAGCCGTGTGAAAATCGATGACCGGATGGAGGAAAAAGATGAAAATTACAGCCCTTACAGAGGGCAAGGTAGCAGTGTGAGCACACTGGGTGTTTATTTTTTCTGCCTTATAGCACAGAGTAGAGCCGGGGAAAAACTCCTGGCGATGGGAAATGGCACTTTACAGAGAGGAGAAAGGACGAGGAGAAGGGCATGTTCATGTGGTGCACAGGGCAGACACAGATCTGGGAAATAAATCCACAGCTCCATGGATTGGCTTGATTTCAAACTGTTTCTCTCATCACCACCATGGCAATCTCTCTCAGGTTTCAGTCACTGGCAAATTTAATAAGCGTATCCTATTTCCCCCTCCAAGTAATTAGTAAAAGCACCGAGTCAACACACACCAAGGACAGAGGCTGCTGGACCTCAGTGCTGTCCCGTTTCTGCTTGCAATGTAACAAGCAGAACGCTCTCCGAATACCATTTTTCAAACCAATTTTGTTCCTGTTCTCTCTCAGGTTCTTTAAGCAGACTAAGCAAGCGAAGCTTTCCCATTTCTTCTATGAACCAGGAGATAATGGCCCCGATAGCAAGTCCGGCTCATCTTTACAGAGCACGGGTCATTCAAAACTGTCGTGAACAAGGACAACCAGAACTGCAAGCAGAGTGCAGATGAGGTGCCACAGGATCACCACTAGTGGCACAGACTAATTCATCACTGCTGGACATACTCTGCCTAGCAGGCTCCGAGACCACATTCTCTTTTTCTCTGTCTCCCTGTTTTCCCATCACCTTCATGCTCAACCCACAGTCAACAAACACAGGCAGTTTTCCTGCAGTTCTGCCATTTCCAACTGATGCATTCACAGTTTATAGGGAGGGATAATTTCAGTTCCCATTCAATGACCTTCACTGTCCCACTTTATCCCATTTCAACTTGGGAAGTAACTTGGGGAAGTTGTGTTTGGGAATACAAAAAAACATTGGCTGTTCTAACTCTCCTCTGTATTCAGAATGTCTCTCACTTTAAAGCCAACAGTAAATTTTGTTTGTACATTACAGACATTTAACATACTGCTAAACTCCATTTGATCCACTTTTTTATTTTTAAATGCAGCCTTTTATCACCTTCAATATAACTGCTTTATGTCCAGCTTTTAAAAACATTTTCATCAGTGTTAAGCAGCAATTCTCCATGTTGCACACGGGCTTTTCTTACTGACCCTGAGGCAGCTGGGACTTTCACATCACACCATCTCTCTACAGTGTCATGAATTTTTTGCATCATTAATAATCAAAATAATAATAACAACAGCCCTATACAAACTACTAGTAGAGCCATATCCATGCATCCAGTCGCACAGAAGTAACATTCATTTTCAGACACACACTATTTGTGATTTTAATTCCTCAGGTTTCCTGCTGGAAAAACAGCCTTATACAGCCTTTATTCAACACCCATTTGATGGAATAAATCCACAAGGGTTTCTCATCCTTGGGTCAGGACCTCATTTGCAGTCTTGTGAGTATTACCTGTCACCTGCCTCAGCAAACCTGAGTCACTAGCAAGGCTGGAGTTAGGTCAGTCAGGGTCAGTCCAGGCATCTCTGCATCCCATTTCATTACACTGTGCACATCCACCCCAGATGATTCAGTGGAATAACAAAACACATTTTCTTCTGAAGGGAGTGGTTTGTTTTCTTCCTTCTGCCTATACTGTGTTTGTCTGTTGTGAAGGCAGAGGAAACACAGGTTTCTTCCCCATCCTCAAGATTCAGCAGTCACCCAAGCACTCAGGGAGAACTGGAAATATCTGCAAAAGTCTGATTTCGTCTGTCTCTTGAGTAGCATCCAGAATGAACCACTGCAGTTTTTGAGTTTCATCGTGAGGAGCGAAGTCCGAACTAACTCTATTCCCCATCTTAATTTGCCTCTGGAAAGTCTAGCTTTCTTCCACAATCTGCATTAAACAGAAAATACATATACATGTGTTTTATTTTATTTCAGAATACTAAATTCGAGTGTTTTACATCAAACCAAGTTCATTTACCCACACTGAAATCTTTCTGCATGCAGAGCAGACAACTCCCAGGTCCTGCAAAAGAGGTTCTTCGTCATTCCTTTCCACATTTTTACATTAGGAGAATGTGTTTTTTTCAGGATTTTAAAAATGTCTCTCACAATTGATATCACACGGAGAACTGAAGAAACAAATCATTTCATTTAATTATCAAGGCCCCCAAATATTTTTTGCTTCTAAGAAATGCTGCTAGACCTCCCAATCTGTTTTCAAATTGAGACACATCTCCGGTGTATTCACAGAAGATATTTCACACCTGCTTTTCATCATTTAATATTCTTTCTGCTCCAGACAACCAGTGGTGCACAACAGAATTCACTTAACACATTCACTGGCATGCCGTGTTAGAAAGAACAGATCTGAAAGCAGATGCATGGAACTGGGAAGGACGCACGCTGCTGCTGGATTTTTGGATTAGCTTTGGTTCCTCTTCACTTGCAGATAAATTCTGCCCTTTCGTTAAATCAAATGTTTCAAATCAGGAAAAATATCACTCAGATTCTCTTCCCAGGACTCTGGGAGAAGGTTTGGAGGTCTTCACACCAGACATGTCCTCGAAGCCAAGGTGTTCTACTGCCACAGTGCAGAGGGACAATGGCATTCAGCAGAGCTTAGATGCGAGACAAAAATGAGAACAGCTGAAGAGAACCTTCCAACAGCCACCAGCAAATCTAATGAACTATGGTTGGACTAGATGACCTTGTAGGTCCTTTCCAACCTTGTGTTTCTATGATTCTATGAAAGCAGATCTTGAGTATGAACAAGTACATTATGGCTCTGAAACATGATAACCCCTGATACGGCAAGTTTTTCACATAAAACCTGTGCTTAGTCAAATGCTCAGCCTTAGGAAATGACGTAGAGGGACAGTCTGACCCCAAAGGTTCTTCTGCATTAAATGAATTTCTAGAGGAGCACTGGTAGCTCCTGCAATCCCTCTATTCTGTAGTGAATTGGCTTTTTTTTTTACGTTACTGATAATTTCATACAACACACAAGTGGAGACAGTCCGACTGATACAACGCAGTCAGTCTTTTCAAATAAGGTCTTTCTTTTTTTCCTTCTGTTTTGACTTTTTTCTTCTTTCTCATTTTCTTGATCTGAGTTGGAGACAGTTGGATATTGAGACTCAGAAATTCATCTGCTTTTTCTTCTTCTCTTGATGAAATAGATATCATTTGAATATGATATTTACTGTACTGCATAATGTCAAGAAGAATAAAACTTCATGGGAGGAATACTCTGAGGGAAGCAAAGGCATTTTAAGCATCAAATATCTGGCTTTCATATTTTTAACAATTTAAGAAGCAAAAATATCAGGACATGTCTGCATGATGAGAAATATTTGTAAACAGAATATACATAGCTTAAACCCCTCCAGAGGCTCCTTGAGGAATTACAGATCTCCCTTCTGTTTGCTGAACAGCTTGCCTATTAAAATACTAGAAAGCCGATGCCTTCAAGCCAAAACTCAGATGCTCTCCTGAGTTGCACTCTCCAAATCTATCTGCAAACCCAAAAGAGGATTTAGAAATGCTTTACATTGTCTTTTTTTCAGAGCTGATATCTGAATTTAATTTAATCCTTTGATATTCTGAATAACACACAGAATCATCCAAAAAGTAATAAAAATTACAGTTTCAGGAAGGCTAAGAATTACTGTCCATTCATCCAACAGAATACCTTTCCCTCCCACCTCACTAACCAAACATTTTGAAGTGAAACTTCAATGTAACATTTTAGATAAGGAATGGAATATAATTTTAAATGGTGGAGTATCTCATCTTCAAGAATGTTGATCAGTATGGTTTTAACTGTATTGTAATGCCTTGACAAGGTATATGCTGGGAACACAAGCTAGAGAAAAATAATTACAATCAATGCCTGTGTACTCCATGGCAAAATCACTGTGAACTGTACCTCAAAGCATCTAGACCCTCAGAAGTGTGAAGCAGCAGATCTGAGATTCTTCTGAATTCAATGAACAGAAGAATAGAGGTTTTTACTGAATACATCAATGATCAGTGCCATTACAGTCTTCCTCAGTTCATTTATCCTTTAAAATGACTTCAATTAATAAGATTGCATCTTTAAAATCTCCTTTGCTCTGCTGCAGAATTGTGGATGTAAAACTAAACTGTAGCATGTGGGAATCAGTTAAGCTGTACGTTTGATGCTTTAAAAACATGAAGGGAGCATAGGCCTCATAAACACAACAAATGTGCACACCTTTAGTGACAAACACAAACTTAGAGTTGTTCAGCCTCACCAGCTGAAGGAATCTTTTTGTAATTTCAACTATCTTCTGTTATGGGCCACGCCAATATGCCAATATCCATGATTATATTTATGGAATAATTCAGATGTTGATGTAAGTAGTGTGGTCTGTTCTTGGAGAAAAAAAGAGAGGAGGAGAGAGAGAGAGAGAAAAAATCATTGCTCTGTGCCTCACTGGTGCTTGTAGGTCCAAACCACTGAGGAGGAAAGGCTTAACATCCTCTGTTGAAGAAATAGAAAGAACACGCACACTAGCGTCAGGAGTTAGGTGACTCTTGGTCACCAAAAACAATGAGGCCAATGCAATTTTCTGTGAACAACTGCCAGGGTTGCTTGCAGCTATTCAAGAGTCAGCATGTGAAGGTGTTCAATTAACCCAAAATTTTTGGAAACAGGACACAGCTGCACATAGCTCTCAAGATGCTGGTTTTTTAACAGAGGGTGTAAGGAACAGCTAGAGAATGCTCTTGTAGTTTTTATCCTCATGAGAATCAGAGAATGAAATACTATTTGGGTAAAGATAACATTCACATTCTCTAGGAAAGGAGGAGTCTGAACAGGGTAATGAAAATGGGTTTCAGGAAGACAGACTTGAATAAGCACAGAGATTTCACAGGTAAAATCCCCCCAGTCACAAATATAAAGGAAAAAAAAGGCTTTTAGGAGGGTTTTTAAGGGCTCTTAGAAACCTTGTGAGGCTACAGATGCTAGTTTGCAAGTGATTGTTTTCCCAAAGCAGAGGAAGGTCAGAAACCACAGTCAGAATTCAGTTTAGCTAACTTATGGTCTTTCTGATTATATCAAATGCAAAAAGTAAGCACACACTCATGGAAACCAGGCCAGAGTGATTAGAGTGTATATAAAATATAGCAATCACATAAACAGAGGAAAAATCAGAAATACCCACATGAAAAAAAAAAAGAATAAGAAAGAAAGAAAAGAGAGAGAGATTCAAGCAGATAAGGGATTTCAAAGGTAACAAGAAATCATTCTGCAGGGATATCAAGTAACAAGATGACAAAGAAAAATGTCGATCTGTTGCTTGATTGCAAAGAAAATCTATTGACAGATGGCACCAGGAAGGACCAAATGCCTTTCTGTATTTGTCTCCACACTAAATCAGAAATCAATTAGCTAATGAACCAAACAAGAGTGACAAAAAGGTTAGACTTTTGTGTTTAAAATAGCAAAAGACAAGTCAGAAAGTATAAAAATCAAGAAGGTAGTGTAGTGTGTTGGTTTTTTTAATCAGCCAGGCCTCATGTACACTGTGCTAATAAAAAAGAAGTACTGACATTAGCATCCTTTGAGCACACTCGGAGGGCAGAAAACTTACTGTGAAACATGGAAAGGGAAGCTGTGGCACCAGCCTTAGAAGGAGATGAAAACAAGAGCAAGTATGGAAAGACAGCTAGTTGTTTTCAGTTCCCCCGGAACACTGAGACAAACAAATATCTTCAAGAATCTATAAAACACAAAGATTTGTGTGTCCATGTGAATTTGTCAAGGATAAATCATAATAAAGTAAAATAGGTATTATCACGGACTTACAGTGAAACTGAATGACAATATGTTCCTGCGGGACTGCCCGAGACCGAGCACTAGCACGTGCCGAAGGAAGAAGGAAATATTTCTACAGAACCTGCAAATATTAAAAAGAAAAAAAGTGTAAAAATAAAAGCCAGAAGCTTTAGGACAGGGTTAGATTTCAAAGTATTGCCAAACAGAAAAAATTATTTCTAAAGGAGCATAAGATTCATCGGGGTCAAATAAAAAATAGTCTACATCTCTGCAGGAATAATCAAATGTATGAATAAGGAATGGAAAATAATGAACTAGTGAGCAGATGTGCAAAAAAAGACTCAGAGTTTCAATGGATCATGGAACAGGAGTCCACCATGTCTAGTGCTGTTGCCAAAAATTATGTATCCTACTGGGTCATAACAACAAAAGTAGAGCCCATAAAAACAGTAAGTGATCCATCTGGGCTGCCCACGCTGGTTAGTTATGAACAGGAGTAATGACTGCTATATTTAGCTCTGCTTTTCAGGAAAAACATTGAGGAAGGTCCAGAGGAGAGAAATCATAATGACCAGAGATCTAGAAAGCATGGCTTTATAAGGAAAAAGTGAACAAGCAAAGATTGTTCAGTCTGGAGAGAAAACTGAGGAAGATGATCCTCACCCAAGAAAATCCCAAACTGGTGGCAGGGCTGTCTACAGGGAATACAAGCATGAATGGGCTTCAACTGTAACAGAAAAGATTCAGACTGGATATTGCAGGGGACAAAAAATCTGGCACTGAGGACACAGAAGCCCAGAGTAAGCCCTAGCAGGAACATGGAAGACCAACTTCTGAGGCATTTAAGAATAGGTCGCATTACTGCTTGTCAATGAATGATGCTCACAAGAGGCGATACTGCCTTTTGGCACAGGAATAGATTGTAGGGCCTCTTGGAGCCTCTCCCAACAATCTCGTTTCATGATTCTGTGCTTCAAAAGATGATACAGGTAATCAAGTAAGTTAATTAACATGACTTTATACATCTTAATTCTAGTCTCAGATTTGCATCTTGCTGTTTCTAGACAAACAGCTCCAGCAGATTTGCTTTGCAATCATAACGTTAGGAATGGTCTTTAATGAAAGCCGATACTGCAGCACTCGTCCATGCCCAGTCTACAGGCAAGTGGCAAAATGATACACTCCAACGTGGAGGCATGAGGAGCTAAAGGGTGCAAGCAGCTACTGGCAGCTCCAGCAAAGTGCTGCTGGTGGGACACACTCTATCTGGGCTATTTGAAAGCCAAACAAATTGCTGCTCACAGGTTTTTGAGTACATGACCTGTCATCTTACAGTCTCATGCTGCTATTAACTGCATACATGAACAGTGAAAAACAATGTCAAGTCATAAAACTCCAGCAAAAAATCATCTTCATTTTCTTTTGTACAAAAACTTCCTAGTTGCAGGTACACAATCGTGGTTTTGATTTTCATCATTACTGATTCAAACCCATTTCATGGGTATTGTGTTTTGACCCAGCAGATAGCTCAGTCCCACACAGTTGTTCACTCACCCTCCCCCCTCCCAAGTGGGATGGGGGAGAGAATTAAGGAATAAATGCGGTAGAACTCGTGGGCTGAGATAAAAGCTATTTACTANATAATAATAATAATAATAATAATAATAATAATAATAATAATGGCGTGCACTTTGTACTTTGTATTCACCACTAGGTGGGAGTGGAACATAATCTTCTGGCTGATCTTTCCGTGGTATCGATGAAGTATATTTTCTCAGCTGGTTACTAAAGAATCATTCCGTCAATAGAAAATTGCTTCAGTAAATCATGGACGTCTACAGCAAGCTATAGGAGCAACACTGAACTTTTATTTAATCATTTTGTAAAGTATTTATAACTCAAAAGAAAGCGCTTTGACTCCTAATCAAAACACAATTCTTCTAACTGCTTTTTCGTCAACAGCAAGCTCAGCTCTACCAGCTATTCTTAATGTTCTGTCTTTTGCCAGCATTCAGAACATTGTAATTCAGACACTTCTCACAACAATCTATATACACTTAGAAATCTTGCTCTTCTTTTTATCACACAAAGTCCACTTGTGTTTTCTTACAACTTGCAACACTAGGATCAGTTTTGAAAGCCTCCAGGTTGTAAATAAAAGGGGTTTTTCTACAATAAAATACCTTGCCTAACAGCCCTTTCTTCATGTGTCTGCACCTGACTTGAAACAGACATCCTTTTTTTAAGTGCAGTATCCTAGCCTCTCATTAGTAGTTATCAGTGGTTACCACACTAAACTATATGTGGATCATCAAGGAAAGAATTGCAATCGGGAGTTTCAGTGCATTCTTCCTTCTTTAGAAAGGAAAACATTAAAATAATAATTTTTAAGGTTGTTACTACTGTTGGAAAAAAATATACAGTTAAAGCATATGTTAGGTGAAGTACACTGGAGGTTTCTAGCATCATGAACGGTGAAGGAAGGCAAAGACAGAAAGATTTCACATTGCGTTTCTCAGTGCAAGGGTTATGGGGCATTCCATTGAAGTTAGTAAGGAGCTGATTTAAACAAGCCAGAGGAAGCATCTTTTCACGTCATGTGTCATCAAACCACAGAACGCAGTGCTAAGGACTTGCAATGAAGCTAACATGTAACGAATTCAAAAAAAATGATAAGACACGTGACCAGTGAAGCAAAATCCTGAAGGATGTATTTGTCAGGTGTTTGGGCTTGGGGTGGTTTTTATGTGTCCATCAGTACTGAAAGCATTGGTCAAGATGGAAAAACCATACTGGAACTAGTATAAGGTGGAGGAGTGTATTTATTTGTTCAATTTCTTCTGCTTTTCCCCCTTATTTTTACAAGCATTTCAGTTCTTGTTCCTGATTGAACCTTGAAAATCCAGCCATGCTTTGGGGGCAGTTCTCCAGCGGCACAGAAGAGGCATGGTGCCAGTGGTAAAAATGCCAGTGCTTTCCTCTGGGGCTAACCACATCCAGTGGCTGCTGGGCAGCGCAAGTTTGTGTATCGTTGTTTGTTGCCCTACAAGTTCATCTGGAAGCAAATGCCAAAGCGCATCTGGTTTCACACATATTTAGGGAATCTTTTTGTCATTGTTGAGGGTGCAGCCATCTCTCTGGGGTCATCCCATTCAGCCAGCTTTTACCATGTGCAAAGAGGCTCTGCAGGCAAGATAGACACAGCTTAGCTGGGTACACACAAAGCAGCCATTTCTCAGTGAATGCACACAAAAGATAGCTGGGATTTAATGAGTTACCAGGCTTTAGGACACTCACCACCCTGATAAGACCCCTAAGGAGCTTTTGCTGGCCTGGCAGGTGTCAGGCAGGAGGGGAAGGCTCAGCCCCTCTGCTCTGTGCTGCTGAGTTACCACCTCCTCACCTCTGCCTTTCCTTTAGGATTTCGTACCTAGGTAAAACAAGGCAGTGCTTAAACCATGTGCCATCTCCAGGCGGTTCTAACATAAATTTAGCCACCCTGGGCCACCAGCAGTACTTCTGCAGTCAAAAATAGTAGGGATGACGCACGGCCTGCTCTCCTCACCTCCCTGACTGCATACCCATGATAGCAGGCCTGTGACAAGGGTATATAAAGCTGCTCTGCCAGCTCAGAGTCGAAAGGGGCGTCTCTGCCATATGGAAATTTCTCTTTAGTGTAAGGAAACTAGTATGTGGCTATTTCCTCATGTTTTTGATTCTGTCAGTCTGCAGTGCCATACAAAGTTTCGTACTATAGAACTGCCTGAGGTGCAAAATCAGTTCATTTTCAATCAGGAGTCCCTAGTAGCACGTCACTGAAACAGTTAGAGCCTGTAAAATCAGGTGGAGACTTTGCTTACATTAGAAAATGGTTTACACTGAGATCAGAACAGAGCCTGAGGTGCTAACATTTCCTCTGAGCTCTGGGAACATCTGGTCCCCTGCATGACATTCAGACCATTAAAAACTGTGGGCCAAAATGCTCTTAATGAAATCAGAAGTACAAGAATTTCAAAACGCGCCCTCAAGAGATTCGTTGGGTACATTGGGTACAGTGACACATTGGACCTTTCTCCTGGCACCCCTCATCTTGCTGCTAGCCCACCCCACACATACACCGCATATGCCCCCCAGCCAGAGACCCTCCATCTCTTCAAGTCATGCAGGATTCAGAGGGCTGGAACAACTCTCCTACGAGGACTGAGGACATGCTGAGGGAACTGAGCGTGCTCAGCCTCAAGACAAGAAGGCTCCCAGGAGACCTCATTGTGGTGTTCCAGTACCTAAAGGGAGCTTATGATCAGGAGGGAGACTGACTTTTTACGTAGTCTGACAGTGATAGGACAAGGGGAAACAGTTTTATATTTAAAGAGAGGAGATTTAGGTTAGATGTTAGGAAGAAATTCTTTACTCAGAGGGTGGTGAGGCACTGGCACAGCTGCCCAGAGAGCTGTGGGTGCCCCATCCCTGGGGGTGCTCAAGGTCAGGTTGGATGGCAGCCCTGCTCATGGGTGGGCTTTGAGATCCCTTCCAGCCCAGCCCATTCTATGGTTCTATGGTTCTATGATTTCTCAGTCTCTTCTCCTCCCCACCTCCCAGCCCCTATCCTTTTTCCAAGGAAGGATCCAGTGTCCCCTGCTTTACATTTTAGCCTAATTTTTTTTTGTGCTTTCTGCTTGCAGCTGTGAACTAATGGGAAAAGGGACACTTCCATAATTAGCAATTTTTAAGAGCAGGAGCAGCCGCTTCTGGGACATTGCAACTTCTGTGCAGCAGAGTTCAAAATTGTAATCAGGGTGATTGACAGAGGCCCAGGCATGCTGGGGGACAGCAGAGGACAGTTAGTAGGACAGCAAATGCAGCTCACACTGGCAGCGTCCCAGAGGAAGCTCCTTCTCCGGGATGTGTTTCATTAGGGAGGCAGCGTTACTTCGGAGTCAGGAAGTCGGGCCGAGTCAGCACACAGCTGGCATATAGACCTGCACTGAAGAAGGGCAACTTTTACCACAGAAGCTCTAAATGCTCACGTTAACTTATAAACAAAATATTGTTTCTAGTCCAGACCAAGAGGCCTGAGCCAACCAAACTAAGGCTAGCTCTCCATTGACCCATATTTACACACATCCATATTTCAGCCACCTGATCTAACTTGGAAGTCAATCTTGCTTTGAGCAGGCTCTTGGAAGGATGGTCCTCTGAGATCCCTTCCGATTTGAATTATTTTGAGAATCTACCCCCTCGTATATCCTAGTTAGCCCTATCATGTCCAACCGCTTCACTTTTAATAATAATTTTGCACTCATAGTTCCTCCTGAAAAATGACTGATATGTAACACAGAGCAGTCAAAAAGCATGCTTTGGGCATTTCATCAGCTCTGACATCTCAGCTCACAGCCCAGTTATTTTGGCTGGGCCTGTCTCACCAGAGCAAAGGGCACAACCAGGGGCTGTCACCTCCACAGGGAGGATGGCTGCCTCTCATTTGACCCATCTTCCTTTTTTAACAGCCAGGGGTAACCTGAACTGCACTTCATCTCGCAGATCCTCGCCCTTGGTTACTTCAAATGAAAAGCAAACAAAGAAGAAAGAGCTCTTAGGGAACGGCTAAAATATTCTATTTATGGATATGACGTTCATGCAGTGAGACTTCGCTCATTTTTAATACTATTTACATTTTCTAAACTTTGCTGAGTTTGGTTAGTAATTCCATTTTTGCACTCAGAGGAAATGCCTCTGGTGATGATTCAAGTACCAATAAAGGAAGAATTTGAAAGATTTTTAATATCACAATGTCAGCCAACAAAACACTGATACACATTTGCTTGGAAATTATGGGGTTAGGTGCACAATAATTCTCATGAAGAATAAGCAGAAATTCCAATTAAAAGGAAAATTGCAGAATATATCCAATCAAATGATCCAAATGACAGGGAAATAGAATCACATACATTTTCTGAGATAGTGACTGCTATCGCTGAAGTGATGGAATAATTTTCCTCTTGACATTTTGAAATAGCTCCAGAGAGAAAAGCTTCCAGGAGTTATTACTTAAAAAGTACTCAGAACAGAGGTGCTTTCAGTGACTAGCAGTTTCCAGGATTTTCATTATGACAATAAGCAGAGATACAATATAAAGAAAAATCTAAATTATTTTTTTTACCCATAAAATAAGTGTACACAAGAACCGAGCTAGAATAAACAGAGCAAAAGGATTTATATGAACTTAGTGGACTTACACATTTCATTTTTATGTTCTGCAAGTATGACAGAACACAACAGAAGAAACTTTCCTTGGCACTGAATGGAATAACATAAAACTCGGGGGAAACAGTTGATCTGAAAGCTCGCTGGAAGGACTTCCTAATTCCCATGAGAGTTTGTGTTGTCTTTAAGCACTGTTGTGGGTGACTCTTTGTATTAAAACTCAGAGTGAAAACAAAGTCTGTAATCCTGCCATGGGCTGCACCTCTCTGCTCACAGAGATCCATGACCTCAGTGACTTTAAGGACTTCAACGACCTCCAGGGTCAAAACCAGCAAGGAGCACGACAGTTTAATTTCAGGAAAAACACAAAATATTTGTGAATGTAAAGCTGCCTCATACGTCCACTAGGAGCCATTTAGAAAGTATCATCCAGCACAATTTACTGACGTTATAGTTATGCAAAGTGGCAATGTGACATGAAAGAAAAAGGTTTTTTTAGAATTAGGTATTTGAGAATAACTGTAAAATTATAAAGAATACAATGGGTTATATATGGGATTTCATAGACAAAATAGTACCTCTTCTTGCAATTTTCTGCATGGGCCAAAAAAGTTCCACAGCAAGATGTTTTTTAAAGTTGCCAACCAGAAAGCAGTCTTCAGTTACTACTATTCTTCTCAACAGAAAAGAGAAACTCACACAAATCAGAGGTGTGAAAGAATGGATATACACACCAGAGGGTTACAGAACGAGCTAGCCGAAGGCAGACAAAAAGGGAGGAAATCTAACTCTCAGATCAACCAGTGCAACAGTTACGCATTGGCAGAAGGAGATGGCTTAGCACTGCTGACGTGTACAAGAGACCATGGCTTTCTGTCAGAAACAAAGGTATGCCTGGCACTATTCATTCTTCTGCGGGATCTGCCTGCACTGAGTAAACAGCAGAGGTAACACACCCCACCCTGAAGGAGCCTCACCCCCTGGCAGCAAGCTCATCCGGGTGGTTGGCTGCTGCTGGCGTCTCATGAAATGTCCTCTGTATTTCTCCTGCTTTCTGACAGGATTTGGTAAAGCTTTTAGAGATGGTGATGGTTTTTCCACCAGTGAAAAGGCTCCTGTGATCCCTGAAAACTGAGAATGAATCCTTTCTGCGTTTTCATGGCTTAGATACCAGAGAAGGAAGTATCTTCATGACTCAAATCCTTTCATCTCACACAGATACATAGAAAGGGTAATGACACAGTTGATTTATTAATGACCTCCCTTCCTCTTGTCCTTTGCCCAGCAATGTACTACACACCAAACCCTCTGGCTTCCATAACGATGCTTCTTCCAGGAGATCTGGTTCACAGGAAGAGGAAGGCAGAGGAGACTTTTGAAAAAGGTCCTTAGCATGCAACCATAATTACTGCATCTCAGCCCACAGAGAATCCAGCATAGCCTGTTCAGCAAGACATCCCTTTCCCTTTCCAGAAGTGGCACCAAAAACTGCTGTCGTGCAGACCACACTCTTAGCATTTAGTCTGGTGACTTTGACAGAGCCAACTTCACCGGCTGTTGTCCAAACAGGCTCCTCTGCAGCATTTCCTCGAGACAAGCACCACTGATGGACACTGCAAGCTGTATCTGAAGTCTGCATGCTAATTTCTGCAATGCTGAACCCCTCTGCAGGACATTTGTAATTCTGAGCACAGGGACAAGGAATGTGACTTCAGATGGCAACTGCTCCAGCTGCCCAGCCAGAGAGGGAACTGCCAGATCAGGGAGCTGGCAACAGTTCTTGAAAGCTGGGCAGTGCCAGCAGGTATTAAGGAAAGCTGTCCTCTTTTCCTCAGCTCCCATCTGCACTGGGAATACAGACATTACAGGTTTCGTCAACAGAAAGAGAAAGGGGGGTACTCCCTGGGATAATTCCAGAGCCAGATGAACTGAATTGCCCTTGGGTGGCAGCTACTTCTCTTCTCTGAATACACAGGGAGCCTACGGTAACTAAACACCAAGCCGATGCCTGGTGGAGAGAGCTGCCCCAGAGGTACAGAAAGGGATCAACAAGGAGGGGAAACAAGAGGGGCACTGCAGGCAGCAAGTATTTCTACCATTACAGCTGCCTGCATTTGTTTTTACTTCGATTTTTCAGGAGCATTTTGATAGTTAAAACAGCTAATTTCCTGTTTGTTAAGAACCAGCCATCTCCAGTTCACTGATATTGAATTTGTCTTAGCATAGATGTAAAGGATTAACGACACTGTTTATTTAGTCACTAGCTGTTTTCCATTTAATTGCAAAAAAATAAGAAGCAGTAGCCATACTCAAAAGTTTTCTTGGAATACAACAAAGCAGCAAGCAACCCACACATGCCAGTAAAATCATACCCAATACACTCAAGCTGCCAAGCAGAGAGATTTGCATACTACATTTGGCAGGTAAAACTGATATTTCATTTGGCAGATAAAGAAACCATCAGTCAACGCAATCCATAAAGTGAATCTGGCAGATTGTATTTGTGCAGAACAGCCCTCTCCCCAGGAGTTTTAAACACTTGGCACACCATAAGCTCACAACCACCACCCCCAGGACACCCACACACGTGTTCCATGCTGTTTGGTTAATCCCAAAGAAACGCATGCACTGATAGCTGCTCAGTGTGGTTTTGACATGTGGCATGGATAGCTGCACAAACCACAGTTTTTTAATGGGAGACTTTATGACTACGCAAAATCATTGTTTGGGGTTCACTCCATAGGAAAAAGGAAAAGTTGGGGGAAATACCCTTTGGCTTCAGAGAGGTTTCCTTGGAAAATATGGCTAATCTCAAAAGCAGCCCTTAAGGTAAAAGCTCTTTCTCAGCAAGGAATCATTAAGAGGGAAAAGTTTTAGTCAATTTTGCTCGTAATCTAGAGGCCTAATCAAGCAACCCAATAATCCGGTTCAGCCTTATTTTGTTTGTAGCACTTTTGTAAGAAAATCCTTTTCCTGATCCTTCTGCAAACCTATCTGTGCTATTTCCTTCATCTGGGAGTGCTCAGATGTTCCCCAGTGTGGTGAAGAAGTGGACATTGAGAATGCTGAGAATCCCTGGAGCTCAGCACTCCTGGACAATCTTCATTCAGCTGCTCCATTTTTAGTATTGCCTAGGTGGACTTCTATAATTATAGCATACCCAGGACCTGAAATGTGGATTGCACCAGACAAAAAGAGTGACTGCAACATACTCAGATATGATTTACCCTGGCCATGAAATATGAATGACCTGACCCAGCCACGGCTCCATGTTCATCCTGTGTCACTTGCAAGGCCTCTTCTGCCTCTTGTTTCTCTTAGCAGGAAAGGTGTGCCTTCCCATCACAAAGACCCTCACACAACAGCAATGTGGGCCGCAGCTCCAGCTCTCCAGCCAGGTGTAGCATCTCCCACAGGGTACACAGACCCCCTGCAGGTAAAGGTGCTGGGCTCTTCCAGGATCATGGAGAACAAATGGCCCTGTATGAGCTCCAGGAGCCTGCTGCTGGTCCTGAAGGAGGCCAGCTGCCATCAGCCCAGCCAGACACCACAAACAAGCAGTGGGCAGACTGCTGGCAGTCACAGGTGCTTCGAGGAAGGGAAGAGCGAGCCTGCTGTACGGGATCTGAGTGGCTTTGATGCAGAAATACGCCTCATGCAGCATAAGGCACCTCGAAGCAGAAATCAACCAAGCCAAGCCACAGTGACGGAGCTACTGCTGGCAATGAGGCATGTGTGCAAGAGGCATGACTGGTGCCTCAGAGCCTCATCATCTGCATCCAGACAGGCAGTGGTCCTGGAGGCTGTGCATGTTCTGTGAAGTGGGCTAATGCTCCAGGTGAATCACTGCCAAGCTTCTTGCCTAAAGCATCAAGATGTATGCTGTTAGTCAAAGCAGCCACACCTCGCCTGTCACGTCTTCAAAGCTCCTTCCTGCTATCACAGAAATTAGACTGTGTCTTACCTGGGAAATTGGGCTACTCTCTGTCACGAAAATCTTGGCAGCCCTAGATTTAGCAGGAAAACAATTTTCTCCTGCTGAATCTTCATGCCTTTCTAGATCTAACCGTGTCATGGAAAATAAGAACAGTTGGTGTAGAAGATGAGAATTATCTTGCATGAGGGAAAATGTAAAAGGCCTAGTAGTAATGGGGAATTAGATAACCATAACCATAGGAATTCAGGGGGGATTTGTAGGAGATCAGCTAAGATTCCGAAAGAGAATAGAAACAGGGCTGTGTAAAACCCACCTGTGTTCCAGTACAGAAGTTACGGCTCATGAGGCCATGTAGTCCCGAGACTATGGGCCTCCTCCCCTGTACAGCCCCAGGCCAAGGCTGGGAAAAAATCCAACCAGCAGCCAGAACAGAAGAAAAGAAAAGGTAGTAAACAGGTTACTTTTGAAGAATCTGCTGATAAAGGAGAATGAACAGGACGTCAAGAAGACAGAGTACCATGAAACAAAACAAAGTGAGGAAGATGACTGATTGAAGGGAGACCTCGAGCGGATGGTCTCTGGGAAAGATCAAGGAGGGGAACGGAGGAGTGTCAGAGGCTGAGGACACCTGTTACGAGACAAAGATGACATAAGGGTTGAAATGGTACATATATGTGTGCAAAATCTGAGTTCAGGGCTTTAACTGCATGGTGGCAGCCCAGCATATATATTGTTCATTATCTAAACAAAGCAAGAACCTAAGGTACCTGTCTGACTCTCTGATAGTTTTCAACAGATGGAAGGAATTTTCATTTTTCTACTTTTAGTTGGAGAAAGGCCTCTGCCTGGATGCCTCCAGTTTAGCACTTCGCTTTGTCATCACACACTGATGGATATTCCAGATGTTTTTTGTGGCAGACGCTTGGCATTAGAGGAGGCACGCCTTACCACAGAGGAGCAAGGCACGNACCTGTTACGAGACAAAGATGACATAAGGGTTGAAATGGTACATATATGTGCGCAAAATCTGAGTTCAGGACTTTACCTGTATGGTGGCAGCCCAGCATATATACTGTTCATTATCTAAACAAAGCAAGAACCTAAGGTACCTGTCTGACTCTCTGATAGTTTTCAACAGATGGAAGGAATTTTCATTTTTCTACTTTTAGCTGGAGAAAGGCCTCTGCCTGGATGCCTCCAGTTTAGCACTTCGCTTTGTCATCACACACTGATGGATATTCCAGATGTTTTTTGTGGCAGACGCTTGGCATTAGAGGAGGCACGCCTTACCACAGAGGAGCAAGGCACGCCACGGAGAAGAGGGCAGTGAGGACCATTGGACTCACAGGAGGAATCCTAATACAATTATAAGCCACCACCTCCACCACTGAATTTTCCCATGAGTACATCTTTTTTTTTTTTTTTCCCTCCTTTTGGACCTTTGCTGTTTAATTTAAACACCCTAAGATTTTACAAAACAAGATTATGTACTCATAAGGAAAGCACATTGTTCACAACTGTGGTTCCAAAGGTGTCCCAGTACAGAAAGAGTCATGAAAATAGATCTATTTCTGCACCTTTCTTCCAAACAAACCACTTTTCAAACTATGCATGAGTTGCCTGGAAAGATTTCTATAATTATAGCACATCCAAGATCTGACACTTCGATTGTACAAGGCAAAAAGAATAACAGGAACATGCCCAGCTTCTGACTAACAAGCACAGAAACCACAGAGGTGAAACATCACACAGCCACTTTCACTATATATTGCATCGTGTGCCTAACGGGAAAATTCTGGGGCAGTTTTCTGATGGTTCAGTGTGTCATTAGCTCCCTCTGAGAATTTCTGAGAACAACAGAATGTGTCTGTCCCTCCATTTTTAAAGTATCTGTATCAGCAAGTGAAAGAAAAAAGTAATCTCAGGAGATGTTGAAGAGAAAAATAGGAAAAAGCTTGCATGACACTTTTCTGCAAATTTATCATGCTTTCCCACAGATAACTTTTACTCCATTTCCCTTAATTGATCACAAACAAAAAAAAATAAAAAATAAAAACATGATTACTCAATGTTTTCCAATTATTTTATTTGAGCATTGTTACGGCTGAATTTTAGGGATGAGAGGGATGATGGAAAATACTGATTTCATTTACTAAAACGATCAGATTTTAAACACCCTGTCCCACACAAACTTTCATTAGATAAATATATTCTTCCCAGAAAGATCTTTATGTACCAATCATGAAGTTCTGTCAATATCAAGCAAATATTATTCTGTCAAGGGTAACCACAGGTATGGTGATTCCCAAACCTTTTTTTAGATGGCCGTTACTCGTATTACCTGCAACACAGCCCACTTGAAACAGACAAACCATCTGTCAATAGGACATGCCCCTCTGGCAGTTGTTTTATCAACTGTTCCAAGACTCATTCTTTTTCATTAACTGTTTCATTAAACATCTGTCTGTCTTTTTTCTTCTCGTTACAAGAAAAGCTCTGCAGTAAACTACTGTTGGCACATCACTGCCTTATAAAGGGTGATATTGTGTTCAGTTTTTTATACTTTACGTTACTTTTTCCAACCTCCTCCATAGAAAGAAGGCAAGAGAAAAGCTAATATGTTTCACCAAACCATCCTAAGGAAAATCCAACACATACTTTCAGGAACGTAGCAGTAATAAACAAGCAAACACATTATTTGTATTATTCACATTTATTTACATATGATATTAAAATAAATATTAGAACCAATGGCTCCTATCACAAGACAAGACAATTTAAAACATGTTCCTATTGCTGTAGAAATTAAGCTTGGGTTTTTTTTTCTGCTATACCAGTAAGAAGCAATTGACATGCAAACTAAAACACTGGTACCCTGACTTTCTAGGCTAATTAAGGTGTAAGGCACAACAAAGAGATATTTGAAACGCTTTTCTCAAAAACATAGAGTTGTAAACGTTTTTAGGCAAAGCTGGAGAAGTTATTAGAAGCTGTAAGGGGCAGAAGCAACATGTTAGCATGGAGAGAAGAGATACTGCCCATTTCTTCCCAAATAGCAGGCTTGATCCAACAATATATTGCTCAAATTCCAGAATTATCTTTTCAGTGTGACTGAAATGACACATTTTGTGCCATAACTTTGGCATAAAAGCGAATCACAGGCTCCAAATAATTAAATTCAGTGAGAGAGCAAAGAATACGAATACCTGTACTACAGATAGCGTCTGCGAGATTTGATTCAAGAGAGGTAGAGAAATGTAATGTTAGGAAGCTAAGAGAGACAAGAAAAATAAAGCACTTTCTAGACTTCCAGATAAGTTTGATATTCAGGGCAATTAGAACTAAATTAAATCTAAACTAGATTAGACTGAAACTCTTTGGAGCTCAGTATATCTTGCAGACTGTTCTCAGTCTCCATCCCTATTTAAAAAAAAAAAAAATCAAATCTTCTTTTAATTAAACAATTTGACCTTCATTCTTCTTTGGGAACAACTCTGAGTTTCTAAGGGATAATGAAAAGTAAGTGACTGGAACCAATGCCACTTCTTTCTCTGTGTCTAAGAGACCCAAGAGACACACGCAAGAATGGCATGCCACTGGTGGAAGATGAAAGCATTCTACAACGTGACATAACTAAGTATCTTCTAAGTGAAAAGGTAATTAAAGCATGATACAAGCATGGTGGCACACCCACCAGTTTTTTATTTTTATCAGACTCTATAACCTATACCAAAATTTCCGTCTTTGTTTCAACTGCGTTCATTTAGTTTTCATACAGAACAGGGTTTCTCCAAGAATGTGACTAGAATGTGATATTTTGCTTTGACCACATGAACAAATTCTTACTAGTTTTCCTTTGAGACATGCCTGTTTGGAAGGCCTTGAAATCTGAGCTGGGGTAATTTTTAATGCAATTCTATGACATAAACAGTCTCTGGGTAAAAAAAAAAAAAAAAGTTTCAGCTTAACTCCCACAATATTGGTCAAACTTAAAAAAAAATTAAGTTGCAATTCATATGAATGCTGAATAAAGAGTTGTTACGACTTTTATAAGAAAATGTCCTGAAAATGCTGATTAGAGTGATAATCCTATAGAGCACTGCTGGGCAGTACTTTTGCTCTGCAATAGCACACCTCAGCTGGCTTTGGCCAGGTAGCTGGAACTAATCCGTAGTACCCAGAGAACACGGAGATACAACATCAAATACTCACTCATCAGAAAGCCAAGTCAAAGACAAGACCATTCCTCTGCCACATTCTGTTTGAAGTCATATAATACATTTTTACTTTTTTAAATAATAATTTAGAAAGTTATTCGAGTTCATAGAGTCGGGCACCCAGAATTTTGAAAATACTACAATCAAGGATCCCCGTGCAAACAAGTTTCAGATCTTTTATCAACAGTGCAGCACAGTTACTTACATACATGACCTCATATGACCAAGTAAGTTCAAGGAAGATTTTCCCATAATATTGCCAATTTTTTATTTTTTTCTTTAACTTAATTTGGTCCATGTGTAAATACATATGTTACGCTTCATGCAGTTCTCAACAGTGCAATTCGTGCTTGTCATATACACCATGGTAACTGCTGATCCTCTCTTTTAGCTGTTCTTCTTAACTGCTTGTTCTCAGTCCCCTAATTGTAGGCTAGAGTCTTCGCTGTAATAAGCACATTCAATTTTCATCAAAGGGAATGGAAGTGCCATATACACAGCTTGTAATCTGTGTTTATGTTCATGACCTTCTTCTGATCACAGGAGGTGATGCTTCCACGGCAATGATTGTCTCTCCACTCAAACTTCTATTGGAGCAACCCAAAACTACGCTGCCAGTTTTGCTACTCTGACAGTTTAGGGAATCACACCTTATTTTCTATTTGTATCGTGTGCACACATCCTTCCACCTGCTTGCCAAAGACTTCGACTAACTGATGGAATTCCAGGTCTTTTCTTCCTTTTCTTATGAATTATTTCGTGCTTTCTTCATGGTGACTCACACTTTCACGTTTTTCTTAGTCTCTCACAAACATTGGCAGTTTAAAATCTCAATTAATTAATATCTTTAATCTAAAGATCTGAAAGTGTTCTTTCAGAGGTGTGTTGAAACAGGTTAGCAGTAGATCAACTTCATAAAGTTCTCATGAATGCAATACGTTACACACACAAAAAAATAGCAAGAGCTTTACAATATAAAACATAGAAGAGATGAAATTTGACATCCAAGGCTTGGGACATGTAAATCTGTCCTAGTTTCTAACAGAAGTTACGCTTCTCGTAGTGTCTAGTATGAATTTATCTTGTACCTCCGAGATACTGATAACATCCTGGCAGTGTTGAGCGGAGCCGAGGACATAACTCACTTCCGCATTCCTCNTTAGTAATTCGGAAATGCACTGCGTATAATTATGTGTTTACAGCACATGCTTCCTTCCAATAGATTCCCAATTACAAGTTAACTAATACGCCAAATGAATTAATGTTCAGCCTAATGCACAAACAATTACAAATTTGAGTTCTCCTGAGAGGTCTGTTTTTCTATCAATATAACAAAATGGGTTGAATTTTGACTATTTAGCAATCTCTTTTCTCCCACACATAGAGAAGCTGGAAGAAGTACAACACTAAATCAGAATCAGTTCTGATCAGCTAACCCTCCAGTTCTGGCAAGCCAGCATAAATATAGTACTGATGCCTTTTCACAATGATTTCCACGGTCCTGTGTGGATTCTGAATAATACCTGATACAACGTCAAACATGAAGCACTGCTAACAGAAAGGAGGACGCTAACTTAGCCTTGATACAGCACACAGCTTCTACTTTTTCTGTAGGAAAAGCAAAATTTTGGCAGGAGGTCAGCAGGTATACCACAGTATCTTGTTCACTGCCTCAGAAAAAAACCTTTTTTTCCATTCTGTGCTATACAGTAAAAAGGACAGTGAGTAACTAACAGAAACGTCTGAAAACGGTTGTGAATCTGCCTATTCCCATGCAGCCTGGCAAGACGCTTTCAGCACAAAGGACTGCCAAGTAAATAAATATGTAGTAAGATCTGCCAACATTCACTCATTCAAAACTACATTCTTTCATATCAAATGAATTTTAAGATTGTCAAATTTTGCCCTGTGGGGATGAAGGGCATTTACTGTGGGTATTATGAGACATTGACAAAAATCTCACTGCTATTCATTCCCTGAAGACCTTGAATTTGTGACGGAGGAAACCGCGTTTCATCTAATAGCCCACACAATGGCAATGTGCTCATTTTGGAGTAATTCTCTTCATGATCATTCCTTGCTTTTAAGAGCAATGCTCCCTTTCCATGCCAGGAAAAGCATCATCCATAGACCTGCATGCAAAGCGCTGGTGCAGGGTTCCAATATTCTCATGTAGTCTAGGCTGACACAGGGAGGGTCAGGAAGGTTCTTTTTCCTGCTCAAAGCCTCTGTTACAGAGCTCTGTGCAGACCAATTTGTCAGACTGACGCTTTTGACAAACTGCCCTAATAAAAGCAACAATACCACTGAAGCCATCTAAAAGTCTTCATCATAATAATTGAATTATACAATATTATATTAAATTATAAGACAGGAATTCTATGATTGAGCAATTTTTTTTTGTTTGTTTTTGGTGAAAGCTGATCTGCTAATCTTAGCTAATCTTAGTGTCACAGAGAGTTACGTCTCTATTTACCATCCCTTGCCATTATCAACTAATATTGAATTGTAATTTAGTATTTTCTTTTTTTTTCAATTCAAACACCACAGGTTTCTTGCATTTTTCCTCACCTCTCCATCATTAATGCATCAAATAATGCAGTTCTATAAACACTTGGTTCATAAATGTTAGAAAGGTACCTCCTAAACTAATGAAATCAGACGGTCTTGTATTGAACTCAAAGGCCTACGCTTTTGATGAATGCAAACTTTTTCCAGTGAGATTTGCAAGGGCAGTTTAGTGAAGTTCAGCAGGTTGAGCAGCACTTGGTACTGTTCAAGTTGTTCAGTAAAACAACCGTCTTGTCTCATGATAAGCCAAGAATAGTCTCAGTGGGGAATTTTATGAAACACACACACACAAAGTGGTCTTCCACTTCTTCCACTTTCTCATTCTTTGGTAAAATGGTCAGCAGGCAAAATCCTGTTTGAGTGTTCACTTATCTCCGCAGGTTATTCCAGCCCAGTACACTTGGTTCTGTACTGTATGGTGGTCTTTGGTAAGGTTAGCACGCGCTGCTTTTTCAACTGCGTATGGTTTATCAGAAACTAACATCTGATATTTATAGAATTCTGAATTCTCTCTGAATTCTGCTTTCTGAGTGGAGCAAAATCCTCTCAGTCAGATGTCTTTTGAGGGGCATTCGACTTTCAGTGAGTACATCTGGCAGAGAAGTCTGAGTTGCCAGCTCTACATAATGTTCAAAGCTTTTTGCTAAATACAGCATTTTAAATCTCTGATGTGTAGGGTTTGCAGCATAACCTGCTTGTGAAGTCTCTCTAACTTGTCATTATGGTTGTTAACCATCCCAATGACTCTTGAAAGTTCGCACCCAAGAGTTCTGGATCTCATTAGAGGCTGATGGCACTCCTCCGGAGTCCCATCATCCTCATCATCTGGTACTCCTCTCAGCTCGTCTGGGCATGGTTGTATCACCTTCATCAAGCCCAGCTTTGCCTTTCCAGCACAGAAAACCATGGGTCAGGGCTTCTTGGAGTATCTTATAAGAGTTAAAGAGTTGAAAGAATAGCATCCCTGTCAGAACCCTTTCTAGTTACACACATTTGCAGGACAGCCTTAAGTACTCCACAGTGCACTCCTGGCAATTCAGGTGACGGGGGAGAGTCACACGCTTTACATGATCTATATCAATAGCTCTTAAAAATAAATAAATAAAGTAATAAATAATAAAAAGGCGCCATAAAACCAGTGAGACAATGAGGGAATTTTTTCTCACAGAAACACTGGCAATGCTGGTTTAGCACCCACAACAGCGAGAGCAGTACACCCAGTGCCCAAAGCCAAGTCAATTACCGTGAGTGGGAATTCCTCCCACCCCTGCACTTTGGGTAAGCGAACCAGAGTGCTCTGTCCTTCCTGAGCTGAGTACAAGAAAGACATGAATGAAGGATTTGTGAAACGTGCAGCCTCATTACAGACAGGCTTGTAGATTCTTACCTTACCCCACATTTTGGCCAGCACCACAATTAGATGTCACGTCCTCTTAGCAGACAGATCTGTGCCAAGACAGCTTCAGCCAGCCCCCACTGGAGCATAGCTTGTTGCTGACATCAACTTATTCTGTTTCACTTTTGCTGGAAATGTGCCTTCGTGAACTTTTCTAACTCTTCCTGGGCCTCCCAGGATATCACAGCTGCATTTGTTGTGATTTATGGTCCATGTGGACCATCAACATGCACTTTGCAGGTATGGTAGATCTGATACAAACGAACATCTTAAGGATTCTAGACATAGTTGCCTGTTACTATACCTAGTAATGAGGTTTGGATTTGTTTGGATTTATTTTGCTTTACCTTCCTTTCAGACACATATTTATTCTCCCTTCATCTCATTCTTTGCTTCTGAAAGTTGTAATATATAAACATCAAACACTTCACATATAAATCAGCATCGCATAACATGCTACAACAGTTGGAGACACTAACAGTTGTCTGTTATCCCACATCTCCTATCACTCTGGCACAAACTGTATAGCATTCCCCAGGTGTAATAAAGCCATTGCCTCCCAGCTCTCCCTTTCTTTATAATTCATTCATTAGCAGAGTTGCTAAGTTCAATGGACACTTCCATAAAGTCATTGCTTTTTGAAGATGTGAATTTCCAATTTCTTCATCTGCCTGCAGAGTTTTAAAATGCCAATGAAGTTTTTTTGGACAAGCTACATTTCAACACACTCCTTGGAACTAGACTGTTAGAAAATGGTCAAGGTACTCTGATTTCTGCTATTTAATGAACATCCTTCTTTCTTCCAAAACATGCAATAGTTTTCAGTAGTCGCATTGTCCTTTTTCTTCAGTTTAATTGAGACAGACTGCAGACGTTGGGCAACATCCAGCAGCACCAGCACTGCTGCCCAGTGTTTTGTGGCTGCATCTGTTTCAGCTCTCCTCAAGTATGTTTTGAAACCACCACTGGTGCTGATACCTGCTTCTTTAGCACAGTTTCTGGCTGCCTCCCACGCTCCAGCTTCAAACTTGTCCTAAGTGAGAAGAAGCACCTGACTTGGCAGGCTCTCTGATTACACTGCACTACTGACATTTCAAACTCCTTGAGATGCTTTCCAGCACCTCAGCTGCATCAGGTTTTTAATCTGCTTCCACCAAACTCCGATAGTATTTTAAACTGAACAGCAATGATCTGCTGGGTTTATGAACAGATTCTTCCCAACCCAGTGGTGAATCCCCCTTCTAGGTTTCGAATACTATGGAGAAATGTATTCAAATGCATTCCTAGAGCATTGTTCTCTGACTTTATGATCATCATACACATGCGGATGCGTATGTGTCTCTCTTCCTCGGCTTTCTTTTACAAATTGCGTTGAGTTGCTCCTATGTTCCCCCACTAAGGGAGCTCTGGCTGACTCAACTTTCAATGCTGGCCCTCCAAAGATGATTTGGCAACTGTTTTCTAGCTCTCAGGCAAATTACCAAATTCATTTGCACGGCTGTTTCTCAAAGACAACCATACAATTTCCATGTAACAACCCACTCCCTGCATCTACAGATGGAAAAACGGAACAGGCATTTCACATTCATTCCCCAATCCCTATCAGAGGCTGCATTCTTTAGCTAGCACTTCTACCACTGATTTATGGTGAAATCACGATTAAGACAAGCTAAGATTAAAGCAAATACCTTTACTTGTTTACATTCAGAAAGTTGGCAGCAATGTAACTAGATGATTAAGAAAAATACAGGTGACAGAAAGGCAGGAAAGCCACGCTTATCAAACCCAACGAGTCCTTCAGAACACGACAAGCTGTAAGCACCTAATCCACATAGCTCGGCTCTGAGGAGGTTTACAGGAGAGCACTTCATAGTAGAAAGCACGCTTGCTTTTCTAATTTATCTTTGCTCCGGGTCCTTCTGAGCTTTCAGGCAGCTTATTCTCCAGCTCTGCCCACAATCCTTCCTTAATTAAGTCAAGAAGCCAGGCACTACCCAGCTGGCACTGGACCCAGCCAGCAGCTTCTCCGCCACTCAGCCAGGCCCCAGGCAGCCCACCAGGCCTCAGGCAGCTTGGCCAAGCCCCAAAGGGCTCACTGGGCCCGAAGCAGCCCACCAGGCAGCCCAGCAGCGGGCAGGCAGGCTGTTGCTGTATAAAGCCGGGCAACAGCCAGTGCCTGTAGCGACGCATGTTGTGAACCACACACTCCAAGCGACACGGGGCTTACTAACCATGCTTTATTTGGTCACATACATGGGGCTCCGGCACGTAGCCTGCTGCTGACCATGAGATCAGATGTAACTTTGCCCAAATCATCAGCATGTTGGTGTACACTCCGTATGAGAGGACTTTGACTCTGAGGCAGACCCCGACGGGCCCCTATATACCCACATAGGGAACCAGACAGGTACATATGGAGCAGGCCAACGGGTTGGGTTGGCCACCTCTGCGCCTTGGGCCTGCAGATGTAGGGGCGATGACCACTAGCGTACACATGTTCTTCCCACAGCCCAGACCTCGGGGAAGAAAAATGTCCTCGTGCTCCAGAGAGTGCTCTACTTCACTATTTCGGGGAAGCGGCGTTATTCAAGTAACCACCCCCTCCCCCCTGCCAGAGCCTCAGGCCCCCGCCGCTCAATCACTGCCCGGGCCGCTGCGGCCTCCGCCGCCGCCACCGCCCCCCACGCGCCCGGCAGGCGGGGAGGGGCCGCACGACGTCACCGAGCGGGCGAGGGGACGCCTCGCAATCTCCCGCGCTTTCCCAACCCCCGCTCCAGCACGGCCCCGCCCTGCCCGCACCGCCCGACCGCAACTCTG
>WBMW01001716.1:1720746-1749170 GCA_013396635.1 Penelope pileata
TTTTTTTTGGTTCCTGAGCTTGTAGCAGAACATTTCTCACAACTTTTTGAACTATGCTGGCTTGTGGGAACTCACAAGCTGGAGGAGACCAACTTTTTAACATGGCCTGGTAGTGATAGGACAAGGGGGGTGGCTTTAAACTGAAAGAGGGGAAATTTAAATGAGATGTTAGGAGGACTTTCTTCACTCAGAGGATGGTGAGGCCCTGGCACAGCTGCCCAGAGAGCTGGAGGTGCCCCATCCCTGGAGGTGCACAAGGCCAGGTTGGGTGGGCCCTGGGCAGCCTGATTCAGTGGATGGCAGTCCTGCCCACGACAGGGGGTTGGGACTGGGTGGTCTCTGTGGTGCATTCCAGCCCAACCCATTCTATGCTTCTATGATTCGTTATTGGACAATCCAAAGCAAGTTTCGTGGAAAGCTGCGTCATAGGGTCTGTGGGATAAAGTGTTCTTAGAAAAGAAGTCTAAAACTTTGATTTTTGTTACTGGCGTTTTCCACCAGAAACTCGCTTAGAACTGGGGTGGAATTTGTTGAATTCTCGTAGGCAGAGGGTTCTGCCCAGTTGTCCTGAAAATGTCCAAGAAGGGATGCTCTGTGAGCCCTCTGAGTAGCCTGCTCATGCCTGACTGCTTGGTGCAGCCAAAAATCGTAGAACCATTAAGGCTGGAAAAGTCCTCTAAGATCATGTAGCTCAACCATCGCCACTATGCCCACCAAACCACCTCCCTGAAGAAGTTCCTCTACATCCAGTCAGAGCCTCTCATTTCAGTTAATGCCTGCTGAGCTCAATAAAGGAGTCAAAAAAAAAAAAAATTGCATCAACATTAGAATATCAAATAGTAAGAGTCCCAGATGGTTTTAGAAAGTAGATCTTAAACATCCACATAATGCAGTCATTTTTTCTTAAACTCTACTGTTGGAAAGCAGTATCGGATGGTACAGGGACTCAGGTAACTGGAGGTAAATAGAGTAGTAGGTATTTATTTGTGCCCAGTGAAAGGCAATGAGACGAGAAATGGATGGACAGGCAACTGGAGGACACAGGCTTGGGCTGTTGGTTGGTTTAGGGGGAGGGCTGTGTTACATGTTAGGTGAGACTGGAGATGGAGGTGTGGAGTCATTCCCTATTTGTTGGGCTGGGGCATAGTGAAAGAACAGGGCTGGGAGGAAAGTCTAATCACCTGCAACTTTGTAGTTAAATACGTATGTATCTACATGGATGTGTGTGCCTAGTGCTCTCAGGTCTGATTCTGACCAGCCTGCTGGAACCTGGATTTTTCGTTTTATCTGCCATTAAAAGAACTACAGGAATGTTGTTCAGTGACTTAGACAAACCCTGTCTTTCTCTTGTTTATATCTCTATCTTCTGGTACGGATATTTAAGTAATTAGTCAACTTTATCTTGGTGATTTTACAGTCTTCTAAATATATTTCTCAGCTTTGAGAGAACATTGGTACCAAATGCAGACAAGAGATGTTTGCAGGTGTTCTGAAAGTTAGAAATGCTGTGTAGGAAATTTGTATCTCTGCCAAGCTGTCCAACAGCCGCTGCCTTACCCAGCTTCCTCAATGGGAACTAAAAGAATGCACTAAAGAGGTTGCAATGTCCAGAACACGTAGGTAGAGTCTAGCCAGGGTTTGTGGTGAGCTGGATAGAGCCAGCACAGCAATCCTCCACCAGCACAGTGGGATGGTTCTGGTGTGGGCCTTGGGCTCCTCTTGCCTGTAGCATCCTCTGAGTTCACTTCACTGAATGGGCAGAATCATCCCAGTGAGCCTCTGGGTGGCTCACTGCAATTTCTAGCCATTCCAGGAGGAAATTCACGATTATAGGGATGGCTGTCTGTGAAAGCACAGCTTCAGATCCACACTGGGCTGTTTAGTGAGCATTCTTGTTTCCGTATTTCTCTTGAGATTGTTTATAAATGACAGTGCAGTGTAAATGTACACATTCACGGAAATGGTTCATCTGAGAAGACTTTGTCTTGACCCTAAACCTCATTTAATTTTGCAGTCTCCATGAAATGATGAGATTAAATGCAGGAATTCATAGGGGATTCCTCTCATTGATTGCAAGTGTATAGTGGCATCTAGGGAGAGCATGAAGCGCGAGCTTACTCCGTGCGTGAGGCCTGCTAGGAAGTGGATGCGGAGAGGGGAGGAAGGTGATGTCTGACATGAAATGTGATAAAGAAACTACTTTGTTGGATGCGGCAGGTGTAATACCAAGGTGCTGCCAACTTGGTGGAACATTGGTAAGAGCTGGTGCAGTGGTGAGTGTGGGGGAAATGGGCAGGCAGGGAGCTGCGTGAATTGAACCAGGAGGGTGGTGAGTAGTGTAGTCGGCTTCTGCACTGAGTTCTGGATGGGGTAGGGAACATCTGGAAAGCTTGAGGTTATCTGTCTTAAAAGATCTCGTAAGTTGAAAAATAGCTCTCTGAGTTAGTGTGCAACTGTTTCTGTAGGCTTAAGTAGCAGCTTTTTGGTTTGTAATTCCTTTGCTCTTACCTACATGGATTTAGTATATTAGAAACAAGAATTTACACTTCTAAAATGCTCGTGTATACAATGTTTCTTGTAGCCAAAGTTTTGTTATTTCACTTGCTTTAGCACTTAAGTAACAATCTAGCAAAGCTGTGGTAGATACAGTGTCCACCAGGAGTGTGTGAAACAATGTAACTGAACTTCTCCTGATCTTCATCTTTTGTTAAGGAAATTTCCCTAAGGGGGAGACTTAAGTAGTCTCTTTTTCTGACAAATTCTACTTTGAGAAAGATATTTAAGAAATTGTGCCCTAGCAATAGACAATATGGCACATCACTGAAATTCAGGCAGGAGTTGTAAAATCAAAAATGCTTATTTAATATATGTAGCTGAGTTGCCTTTACAACACATGGCATTGTGAAGGCCAAAGAAAAGGTTCAGGAAAAGAACTGAGTGACTGTATGGACAATTGGTCAGTGGTTATCAACTTACTGGTCATAGTTCAGTGTCATGCGTCTGAAGTTCTTAATCTTTTGACGTGATAAAAGCTGGGATGGATTGCCAGGAGATGTGTTCCCATTCTGTTGTTTCTTAACTCATCTCTTGAGTGGCCAGCAACGTATATGTAGATTATTCCAAGATGGAAGGTCATCTTGGGTAATTAAGGCTTTACTCATGGTTTTAAAGTAGACCAGGAATTTTTTACTTTGATAATTTTTTTGCAAAGTTGTTTTTCTGTGAACTGGGTAGATACTGTAGTTAGGTTGTTCAAAAAAGAAAGTCAGCTCATACTAATGCTTAACACATGTTTTCTAGTAATTGCTTACAATAAGCTGCATCCTTCTTCACGCAGGAGACGTATGAGAATATTCCAGGTCAATCCAAGATCACCTTCCTCCTACAAGCAATCAGGAATACCGCTGCTGCTGAGGAGGTAGGTCTCCATCTTTGAATTCTGCGGTTTTTCAAGGGAACTTGGAGGAGGGAAGACATCAGTTATGGTCATTTTGGGATAAATGAGCAAATCAGGCATTAAGTGAATCAACTTAATTTTCTGTGCATTTGTAGACGGACCAAGCTCAGACTTCTTGATGTAGGATGTTTAGTTTCAACAGTGGTCTTTCATAAGTGACTGCTTAGATCTCCATTGCTTTTTGACTTCGTGCTTTGTTTAATAAATGAGTCCTTTAAAAAAATGTGTAATTAGTACGTGTTACTGTGATGTTCCTTTGAGTTACGGTTGAGAAATGCTTTCCATTTTGAGGTTCTGTGCCTGAATGTGTTAATCTTTGCTTACGTATCAGCTGAAACGTCTTGTGCTTCTTAAATTAGAATGGGGGGGGATAAGGTAGCAGCTGGTTTTGTATGCTTATTCAGATGACTTAGATTTTGCCTTATCTGGAGGGAATGTGTTCATTACATCATCTGGTAGTGTTAGAGAATGAATGGCTAGCAGCTCAAGCACTGCTATTTTTTTGGTTGTACAGTAACTGTGCCTTTTGGTTGTTCCTCCTTTTTGTAAAGGCTCATGCGCTTCAGTGATCAGGTAGTTCTTGCTGTGAAAGTCTTATTCACTTCTAGATATGCAGAGTGAAGCACTGTTAAGCTTTTGAGACACTGCTAACTTCAGAGTCACTTAAAAGTAAAAAACTTCGACTGTTTTTTTTTCCCCCCTCAAATCCAGAGTTTTACTGGACAACAGAAGGATGTACTGTGTAGAATTTCTGAACAATACTGTAAGGAGACTATAACAGCACTGTTCCTTTCAGGATAATGATCTTTTCTGGCAGATAGTGATCAGTTTCAAAGTAGACAGTATTTGTGCTTTTTGATGCTCAGAAGGTATCAGCTTACTAATACTGCTGCTGGTCTACCTACAAAGCCATATTCTTCTGACAATCCTTCAATATTATGCTAGCAACCAGTTGCATAAGAGCTGAGTACTTTTCCCTCCTGCTGCTCTGAGGTGTTTCTAATGACAAAGTTGTATTTAAATTTGCGTGGAAAATCAGATCTGCTGCTGTTCCTTTTTCTTCTGAAGCTGATACTATGAAGTCCTGGAAGCCCTGGAAGTCATAGCTGTATGCACATGCTTCTGTGTTTTTTATTGAATGCTTTTGATAACAGCCTGAGTTGACAACTGCAAAGTCATGCTTGTGCTAAGAAAATAGTCCAGAGTCTAAAACTTAGTCAGAATCTTGCCAATGACTCGACTCCCAACTTGCTCAAGTGCAAAGCAACTTCTTTCACCTGTAAAGGTAGCTTTTACCAAAGATGACAGAGGTTGATGGTTATAGAATAACTGGACAAACCAAAGCAAGGCTTAAATGTTAACTCATAACTTACGTAGATATTAGGTGCTGGACTCAAAAAATTGATTAATGAAACCTGCAAGCAGCCTCTCTTCTCCATAAACCCAAACAGCTAGTAGCCTAATCACAGCCTAAGTGGAGTCACCCTGTGTTTGATCTGAATGTGGAGGGAAACATTCTGTGCATGTTTAGTATGGTGCTAGCATAAACTGCTAGGTGTCTTGTGTCTGCATATGTTTTATGTAGATCCAATGTTGGGCAGAACAGTGCACATCACCAGTGGATAGAGCTTTGGGCCTGGTACCTGTCCTCAGGTCACACATAGTGTACCAGCACCAGTGAACACAGGCTGCTGGAAGACGTCTTAAAACCTGGAAAACCTTGCTCAGGCTACAGGGAAGCTGAGTTCATATCCATGTTCATCCTGAAGCTTCTGTCTGCATTGCTTTTCCCCGTCCCCTAAAAACTAGGCTGCAGAAAACACTCCATCCTGTTTGCTGGAGCTGGGCTGCTCCTCTGTAGAGACTGCAAGATTCATAGGACTATTTAGGTAGCAGTCAAGGGGTGTCCTGACAGCAACCTAGTCGTTTTAGCATTTAGGTGGAAACGGGGGTTTAAGTCCTGCTCCAAGGACAGCTTGTGTTTGGCAGTGGGGGAAAAATATTAAGCCAGGCAAGAAATAACTCTTAAAAACTAGCTGTATAACAGGTTTTCTCCTTCTGAACAAATGCCTAAACTGTAGAAATGATCACCTTTTCCCTCTGTTCCCATATTGTGCTTTCTTGGTAGCAGAGTAGTGCTGTTCACCGAAGTGAAGCACTCAGCTTAGCAGTGAGAATGCTTCTCTGCCAGATGTTTTGCATGGTTGTACACCTCAGGCTGAGACAGGGCCTGAACCCCTGACATCCTGAGCCCGTAGCCTTACTGTTACAAAGTTAGGGCTCTAGAGCTGAACAAAGAAGTGGTATATATTCACAGTTTGGGCTTTTTTATTCTCAGAATGCGTCTCAAGTGTTAGAGGCTGTTCCTTTGCAGTTTTGATTTACCACCTAAATCTCAGAGAGAGGAACAGAAGTTGTGTATCTTCCCCGTATTTGTTTTCTTACTGGTTAACTTAGATGGCAGTTTTCAATTTTGTCCCTATTTACAGTTGAGAATTTTCGAGCACTGTGAAATAAAGGAACAAGCTGTGTGTAAAACTGGGTTTCTGCTGTACTCACAGCCCTCTTAAAATTTGAGCATTCTCTTTGCCCTCTCCATGTCACAGAGCAGTTGCGTTTCTTAATCTGAAAACTACTGTGGGCAGCTTTCTCCTCAGTATTTGTGGGGGAAGGCAGGCAGCCTGCAGACTGCTGATGCACCACAGTTCTCCCTTGGAGTTGTGTGGGAACCTTAGGCACTGTGCACTTTGAGTTTCACGTGGGGCTGGATCCTCAAATGAAGTTGTGCAAATTTATCTTTGGATTGCATCCCAAATATTGATTGCTTCCGTCCACGCATATTTTCTCCTTTGAGAACCTAAAAGGAACAGTCAAACAAAAGCAAAAAAACAACGTGACTGTGCTGCTCAAGTGCAGCACAAGATGGCCAGTCTTTTTCTTACAAATGTCTGTGATTAACCAGGCACTTTGAGTGCCAGTGAAGAACACGATATCCCAAATCACTGTTCATAGTTCTGCTGCTGACCTGTTCAACACATTGGTTTACTTCTTGTGCCTTGGTTCCACTATCTGTAAAATCTTAAAATCTTCTTTAAAAAAATCTCTTCAGAGTCCACTGATGTGAAGCAGTGCATTGAGATTTGAGTACTAGGACTGCTTATGTGAATACCTCTGATGCTCACATACAGTGGAAACATCTCAGCAATCTAGACATGGAGAAGAATCTAGTTCTGTGAGAGAATTCTGCTACCTGTGCTTCATTAGAAGATAGTTGTTCTTCAGTTTAGTATATTCATCTTCTCTTCAAAAGCAATAGCCGCTAAGTTGTGGTATTTTGAAATGCTTGTGTTGTGTGCTTGTCTTGTAATATTGAGATAAAAAGGGGCCTTTCTTGTGCATGGGAAAATACATACTTACTTCCTTAAAGCAGAAGAAATCCTACCAGAGCTTCCACTGGTCAACCATGTTCATCATAATTAAATTCACAATAGTAATTTACGTACATAGATGGATGTTTGAGGAAAATTTGCTGTTTATTTTTAGAAATGAGTTGTTTCTGTCACTACTTCAGATGTTTGGGTTTACGTGAGAGAATTTGGGATATTTTTTTTGAAACAAGTAACAATAACCAGGAGCTAATTTGTGTAGTGCAGATCTTGCGTGCTGTATACTTTGATGCTTCTGCTTTTCAATACATCTGTGTTTGTCTTCTCGTATTTTAAATTAAATTCTTCAGAGGTGGAGACTACTATCTTTGAGACTGCATGTTTTAAGAAAGCGAGCTCCATTCCCTGTTTAGCTACATATTGTTGCTTCAGTAAAGGAATAAATGTAGTGCAAGTTCAGTCATTATCAGATGTCAGAGAATAAGCACAGAAACACAGTACTATATATGGGAGGATGTTGGATCGGAGTTCTTGCCTTCTTGTTTAGTCTCAGCAAATATGCTCCTCAGTCAAGGCTTCTGTGTAAGTTCACACTACTAGTGAGCAGCAGTATAATCTTTCACAGTATTGATTCTTTTGGGGATGGGAAAAGGGAAGGTACCATTACACCATAGTACTGTTAAAATTTGGGGCCAAGTTGTAGGTGAGGTTCATGGAAGCAGTGGGGAAAGAATCCTTTTCCTTCTTAACTCATGTTCCTCTGTGTGATATGTTGTTAGAAGACCTTGGTTTATGATGGGAGCTATAGCACAAGTAGGCACTGTGACACCCTCTTTGACCTTCTGTCAACAATTCCATTTGGAATTACTCAGATATACTTCTTGCTTCCAGTTACTTATAATTGTAAATAAATACAAATATGTAAATGACACACTTGAGGGATTGGTGTATGCAAACAGGAAGCACAGAGGGTTGTAATATGTACTATTTGAAGTTCCTATACTCAAATTCGTGTTTAAAGAAAAACAGTTCGTTATAGGTCTGAGAGGGGCTGAAAGCTTTGGCTTCCCTTTGTTCAAAGTACAGAGTCATTTGTCAAAGCCTTACTCTAGGTTCCTGAATCTTTAGGGTGAAATTCTCTTGCTTGAGAAACGGCTCACGGATTGATTGTCTGACAAAGCTATCCCATTAAGTCATCTGTTAATTCAAAATACCGTTTTTGGATAGTGATTATCCCACTAGGCCGTATAAATAGCAAATGGCCATGCTTTAAGTATCTTTCAACAGTGCAGCTACGTTTTTTAACTTGTCTCAAATTATGCCCAAAGTTCAGTTCTGGGAAAAGCTTAATACCTTTGAGGATTTCGTGATTATTTCTTTGAATATTGGAATAGTTGTAGTAGTAAAGAGCCATCGACTTAGTAACATCTCTGATAATGTTTTGACCTATTATCATAATTGTTATCTGTTGCTTGAGAGGTATTTATTTATCAAACTAGTCTGTACAGTGGAAATCATTGGTTTTAAGCATGATATCAGTCATCTTTCATCATAAGAACATGGTTATTCTTTTTCAGTGCAGTTTGGAGGCAGATATTACAGAATACAGGAAACAGATTTGCACAGGAACCCTCAAAACAAATTAAGTGCCAAATTTCTGGTTCTTCTCGTTGATTTGATCACTGGTTCTATCTAAATGATGTTGTTCCTTCTCTAAAATCAAGAAGTTTATAGGGTGCTACGATGTTACTCCTGGAAACGGAAGTTCTCTCTTCTTTCTTTGAGTTTCATATCAAAACACTTTAATGTGTGTGCTGTCTCATTCAACAGGCTAGACAAATGGCAGCTGTCCTTCTACGTCGTCTTTTGTCTTCCGCATTTGAAGAAGTTTATCCAGCTCTTTCACCTGATGATCAGACCTCTATCAAAAGTGGGCTGCTGCTGATTATTCAGTTGGAAACACAATCCAGTATGAGGAAAAAGATCTGTGACATTGTTGCTGAGTTGGCCAGGAACTTAATAGGTACTTAATATAAGCTAATATTGTGGCAAAATGTTTGTGTTGGTAGCTTTATTTTTCTCTTGTTTTGTGTAGGCTTTTGCATGTAAGGTACTAATAGAATTCGGGGTTTAAAATAAAATGTCATGTTTGCTCATGTTATTCTTGATCAGATAAAAACAAGGTTCCTTAATTCTGCTTTTTTAAACTGCTTGAGTGAGATTGTATGAAGTTTTAGAAAGGCTGTTACGGTTACACTTCAATTCTAATGAATGTTACCCTGAACATTTACAGGTTACTCTTGAATACTGTTTTATAGCAGTAAGTTGAGATCGCTTTGTTTCTGAATACTTTTAGATCTGCCTTTTTAGCATATCTTATGCTGTGATTTGAATGTTTCCTCACATCAGTTGTTCTGAATTAGTTTAAGTAGTGATGGCTGGTTGCCCTGCATAATTGAGATCTAACCCCTCTTAGTTTGCTTAGCCTAAAAACCGTGTTGTGTTTTATCTAGATGAAGATGGAAACAACCAGTGGCCAGAAGTTCTGAAATTCTTATTCGACTCCGTCAGCTCTCAAAACATTGGACTTCGTGAGGCTGCTCTGCATATTTTTTGGTAAGCTTTCAGACTTTCACACGTTTTCACAGATTATCCAAGTCATATCTGTAAAAGTGTAGTAAACATTGTCACTACTTAATTAACAAGCAATCATATACTGCATTTAATTTGTTGTAAAAGTTCAGTAAATGACAATACATGTGCTGTTACGGTCTGTAGCTAAAATGTGTAAGATAAAAGTTATGATCGAACTGTGAGAATTTTTATTAATGCTCTGGTCTTGCTTATCTTAGGAATTTTCCTGGGATTTTTGGGAATCAACAGCAACACTATTTGGAGGTTATTAAGAGGATGCTGGTTCAGTGTATGCAAGATCAAGAGCATCCATCAGTAAGAACATTGTTTTTGTTTTTCCCACCCTGGGTAACAACAGCTTCAAGTGTTAAGGTTAAAACACTAAATTCCAACCAGAGAATTGTGTTACCTAAAAACGATGTACATCTGGAGGAGTTTTAACTGTGCCTACAGCAAAGCGAAACGGTCAAACATTTTCATGGTCCCAAGGCCATATCACTGCTTTGACTAAGACTCTTCCCTAACAGTTATGCTTGGAGAAACCTATTTGTAGTGACCCAAAGCAGAGCCAGGGATTTAGTCAACAAGTGTGGGTGATCAGAAACTCTTTGTTAAACTCACCTTCTGGCCTTCACATCTAACAGAAGGGATACATTCTGTACTGGTCATGCACTCTTTGCTCTATGGGCATGTAGCAAGCCTTGCTTTTATGGAAGGCTTCAGATTTATTGATTTGTTCAGCAAATTGTACTTTGAAAGTATTTTTCTTGTTCAAGAAAATGCTGGGCAAGGGTAGGAAACCCTGCTGTGGTATATGGGTTCAGTTCTCTGTTCCTCTATGGGTTACTTTTTCTGACCTTTGAAAGTTAACTGAGAAACATTTTCAAAAGTACCACAAATCATGCCTTTGCAGAAGCATGTTTTACAAACTTAAATCACACTTTTCTAAAAACGAGACTTTGACACTTGCCTATGTATTTGAAATTGGAAGAGAAGCTGAGGAAATACAGCTTTTTTTTAAAATAAAACCAAAGAAATACCACCTTGGCAGTATAATACAATAAACTTTTTGGTGTCGTGGAGGACGTAGATGCTGAGAATCTTACCACTTTACCTTAATTTGAAGTAAGACACACAAGTCCAAGTTACAAAGTAATTCCTGTATCTATTAAGAAAATGTAAAAGGGAGATTATAATCTAACATAAAGCATTATAAAGGGCCTAATGTTAGAAGAAAGCAGACATTTTGTAACCCGTTCTTCATATTTCTTTTTCCCATCCTGTCTTCTAGATCAAGACTCTGTCTGCTAGAGCCGCAGCTGCGTTTGTGCTTGCTAACGAGCACAATCTTCCCCTTCTTAAACATTTTGCTGACTTGCTACCTGGAATCTTGCAGGTAAGAGACCACACGTGTAAGCCTTAATGTCCTGTCAGTGTGTCTGTATTGACTGGATCCAAGCAGAAGTTACTGGCCTGTGTATTGGTGTAGCATATGAATTTTTGCTGAGACCTGAATTCATTATATGTGTTAGCCTGCCATCAGTCACCAGCAAGATGGAAACCAAAAAGGAAATTTGTAAACACAAGCAAACTGACAGTTTAAGGAAAATATTTCCTTGCTGATTAACTTATGCAGTGTTACGTAGATAAATGAGTTTAAATTCTTCGTAAGCTATTTAACTAAAAATCATGCAGTTTTTTAATTAGCCATGATATCGAAATATACTTTAAATATGGGCTATCCTGAGATTTCTCGTAGACAATTAAGAAAATCAAATACCCACAGTATGCCATACCTCATCAGTTTTGAGGAAAGCACAGAATTATTCTGAGCCAAGTTTCTCAAACTAAGAGCAACAGTCTGGGTAAAATGATCTTTACTGTTTGATAAATTGAACTCGCAAACAGAATGACTTTATACTTCATATGTTTGAGACTGGACTGGATTAGGACCGTTTTAGGAGGCAGACAGTCAAGCAAAAGTTGGTATTCTAGTATAAGATTGTATACTTTTGTGAGGAAGCCTATTGTAAACAAAACCAGAGAAATGAATGATTTCTAATGAGCTCTAAGGGACTGCTGTTTCATGGTTCAGTTCACTTTCAATAAAAAAGTGGAAATAACTAAGTACCTGTGATTAGAGCTGTAGTGAACTTTTGGCATTTTTAAAATTAGGCTAAATTTAGGTTAAACAGGCTTCTTGCTGCAGTCAGTATGGGGAGTTATTGTTGACGGTGTAAGCTAGAAACCTTGTCCGTGTGTGTTGTGCTGAGCTGAAGAAAAGTTGTATTCCCAACTGTTGGGATTCTGCTTGATCTTAAGTGGAAAATGAGAGGAATTTTAAAATGAACTGGACTTGAAAATGTGTACTGCATTGTACAGGGTGCGTATTTTGACATTGAGATCACTATTTGGTGGTTAGTCTTTGTCTGATTTTGGCAATGGCAATAATATTGTTCAAAAATTGTAGCTGGCTGAGAGGACCTTGGTTGGCTACTGAGTACTGTGTGAGTGGGAGCTGGGCAGGATTTGGGGTGGGCATGCCGTTTGTCTTGATGTTCAGCAATTAAATAGTAAGCTGTTTTTAGACTACAGACTAATAGCCCACGTTGTATGATATAATTCAAAGTTACTGTTTTAGCTTCTAAAAGCACATGTTAAACACTGTGTTACAGCACTTGCATTTTCAAGCTATTTTGCAACTGTAGAGCACAGAGTTACACTACGGAGTCTGTCTTTTATAAAGACTTATTGTGAGAGGAACTAGATTTCTCTGACTGTGGTAACACAAGATGGATATGAAAATCCCAGTTTATAAATAGGAGAAGGGATGTGTTAGAATAGCGGCGAGTGACCTTTGGAGACAGTTGGATGCTTTTTCTGTTGCTATTGAAGTTAATTTTGTTGAAGTATTGCAGTGATTTAAAAAAAAAAAAAAAACACTAAAATTAAAAATCTGACTTAGCAATTCAGTCCCTTCAGTCAAATTTCTGTAGCAGTAATGCTGGAAGTTAAACTTTCAGAACTGATTGTTGAAACTTGTATCAGAGAGATTTAACTTGCAGTGGTAGTAAAAAGTATGTGGATCTTCAGCTGACTCTAATTGTAGATGTTTGATGCTACTAATAACTGCCTCTACATTTCAGGACTCAATACGTGTTTTGAACTTGTTAGATAAGAAGTTCAGAAACCTACTCGTGTTTTATACACTGTCAGTATTACAATGATTGTAGAATCCAGAGTTCTGAAGAAACTTCCAGTAAATATTACATTATACCTCTTCAGAATCAGAGGACAAGTGATATCTACTAGGAAGGAAGATGCGAAGAGATTCTTTCATAACTGTTTTGATGTTAACAGATACTGCTTTGATGTTGAGAATGAAATTGTGGACTGCTTGAGTGGCTATGAAAAGCATTGGATTCTAGATTCAAGTATTAAAAAAACACCTAGCTATTCACTTTAAAAATGCTGCTACACTAGAAAGACATCAGATACTTTGTTAATGGAAATTCCTTTCAAAAACCCTGAAGTGTGTTTAAAAACTACCTATTCTTTGGAGGTTTTGGTTTTTGTGTCCTACTTCTAGACCAGTTTTAAACACCAGCAACTAACTATGTGATGTTTTGGTACTAAAGTATCAACTTGATGAGTTAAAAGTAAGTTTTAAATTACTTTTCAAGATGGATAGAAAAGATACTTCAAAAAATTAATTTCTGATTCTCCTTTCCTGTGTTCTGTGATGGAAGGCTGGAAGTCCTGCTTTAACTTGGTGGCTCTTCAGAATTGTCTGGAAAAAAAATGAGCTACTAAAACTTGGGATTCTGAGTGTTTGTAAGTTTAAGCTATTCAAAGCTGTTCTCACATGACAGTGAAAAAAGGAGTTAGGCTGATTTTTCCTTCTTTTAGGGCAGAGTTCTTTTGAGGAGTTGTTCTGTATTTAAAATGTTTTTTGAAGTTGTTCATGTCAAAGCATGAGTTTTTTGCGTGCTGGCATCTCTAATTTGTGACCTTAATGTTTACTGAGTGTCTCTCTCCCATGTTAGATTTAATCTAACAATGATCGAAATGAATGGTATTTAACTTTATGCACCGTAACTTACAGAAAGCTTGTATGTTTTGGACCCTGTGTATGATTTCTTTGTAGTGCTAGTGATATACTGTTCGCTTTTTATTTAATCTTGTTTTCATCTTATCACTTTATAGGCTGTAAATGATTCCTGCTATCAAAATGACGACTCTGTCCTGAAGTCCCTTGTAGAAATTGCAGATTCTGTTCCGAAGTATTTACGACCACATTTAGAACCTACGTTGCAACTAAGTCTGAGGGTAAAGCCAGGAATTTTTTTAAAATTGACTTTTTTTTTATTCCCTTGAAGCTTCTGTTCTAACCATTTGCTATGATCTTCTGGATTGTAGTTGTGTGCAGATGCCAGTCTCAGTAACATGCAACGTCAATTGGCGCTTGAAGTGATTGTGACCTTGTCAGAAACTGCTGCTGCTATGCTGAGGAGGCATACAAACATTGTTGCACAAGCCAGTAAGTATTTTATTCACCTTCTGTGTTGAAATAATTTGTCTCCCTTTACGTTATTAAGCTGACTTTGCAGGTCTTCAAGTGGCAAAAAGATGTCTAACTTTTGTTTTCCTGGTGCTAATAGCTTTAAGTGACACTAAGTTAAATTTTCTTGTGGAGAAAATGCTTTTTTGTGACTCTTCATAAATTAATCTGTGCTTATGCAGCCACCAGAAATTTGTATAAGATTACAGTGGACTCTCATTAGGTATTTCCAAGGAAAATACTATTTTCATGCTTTTCTGCTGGCTTTGGAAATTTGTACTGCACTTAACTTTTTTGATGCGTTTAGTTCTGAAGTCCTACGTTTGAAGTTTGGTATGTAGGCCAGATACTCTGTGGTGCTGGCAGCTGAAGGCTGAAGGAATTCAGTATGCCTGTTGAGCTTTACTGTTGAGTTAAAGCTGTGAATCTAAAAATCGAATGCTTGTGTAAATACTTAGAGTAATTAGTCTATTAAACATGCAGATTGTAAATTCTTTGGAGAGGTGCTTTTTTAATCATGGATTATTTGAGACACCAAAAATAACTCTTCTGCACAGTCCAAGCAGATGTACTTTTAAATGGGCATGCACGCTGGTGTTTTTCTGCCTTTTAAACCCTTCTTGTGAGCAGATCAAGGCACTGATGCAGCAGTGTGGACTATTTGGAAGGATATTATTTTCCTTTCTCTGTCACTTTTTTTTTTTTTAACTTGTAAGCATAGACTAGGGAAAGTTATGGGTATATGGATCTCTAAAACAATCATAAACACTTCTAGAAAGTGTTGTAAATTGGATATGCTTGGCCTAAGTGTTGAAACTATTGACTAGAAACTTTGTGTATGTATAGAATAGCTTTTTAAAGAACAGAAATCATCACATTTAAAATATACTCTAATAAATGTTTTGAATGCTCTACGTTCACTCTGTCCTCTAGCTTGTTGAGAATATTAACGCTTGACACTGCTGAACATCCCCAAATCATTATAAGCTCCTTATCCAGTCAGGCAGCATAGCAGAGAAGTCATATCCCTCTAGAATGTATTACTTTTATATTGGAGAGGTAATTGCTGTTTAGAAATGCAACATTTATATTAAGATACTTTCTTAGGATAAAGCATCACATGGGAATGAAATGCCTTTAGTTTGCAACCCACTGCAAAATCACTCTTAATATTAATGAATCATTAAGATTTAAAAAAAAAAAAAATCCTTTTGCAGAGCTCATAAAGCAGTTATGTTCAGAGAATGATAAAAAGGTAGCCTAGAAGGACTGCTTTTGTCTTGGTTTTGTGTTTTAGCTTAAAAGGCTTTCTGTTTCATTCAACTAAAAAGTTGCTGAATCACTTGGTTTTTCACAACTATAATCAGCTCTTAAGCAAAACTGTCACCTTATCACAGAATCACAGGGGTTGGAAGGGACCTCAAGAGACCATTGAGTCCAACCCCCCTGCCAAAGCAGGTTCCCTGCAGCAGGTCGCACAGGTAGGCGTCCAGACAGGTTTCCAATATCTCCAAGGAAGGAGATTCCACAATCTCCCTGGGCAGCCTGTTCCAGTGTTCCATCACCCGCACCGTGAAGAAGTTCTTATGCATATTTGTGTGGAACTTCCTATGTTCCAGTTTGTGGCCATTGCCCCTTGTCCTATCACTTACATTGTTTTCACTGAGCATGATGCTGATTTAGGAGCAAGTCATGTCCTGTTTACCTGAGTGTTCTGCTCAGGAATTCCACTTGGGTTCAGATTTACCTTTTTGAGCTTGGTATTTAAGATAAGAGATGTTTTGTTTTGTTTTGTTTTGTTTTTTTTTAAATGCATTTTGCCTAGAAATTTAAAGCTGCAGCTTAGCTTTGGCTGTAGTTTTTATCCAGAAAATGGCAAGTTGTGGCATGCTCTGGCAGTAAGCAAAGCTCAGTTGTCTTCATTATAAACAAATAATCTCTACACTGGCAACAGCTACATGAGGGCCTGTTGGGACAATGTTAAAACTTTACTGCACAGCCCTCTGTTAAAAAAAAGGAAATTTCTCTGTAAAGCTATACTTAATGGTAACCAAACTCATATTCAAGGAACAAATGCTTACAGGCTTTTTCAGGGTCTAGATACAGGGATAGCCAAACAACTTTGGATGACTGTGTGCTCAGCCTTACTTGTTAGCAGTAATTAACACCAATGTGAGTTATTGGAACTTTGTAGCATTGTTGACTTGCATCTTTCAGAGATGTGTCAATATATCATTTTCACGTGTGAGTGTCTGTGTCTGAAACACTTCTGAAATACATTTTTCTTGAGGAAATTATTTTCAATGACTGGTAAGTATATAGAATTCTGACACCTGAGCATCTCACACTAGAGACTTGACAGTGTCCATTAAATTATCTTGGTATGTATGGCTGAAGACACATAGCCACATCAAGCAAATCAATCCATGATTTGATCTTTTTGATATTTGTCTCATGATACTGTCAGTGAGCAATATGTTCATCTGTCATCACGCAGTTCACCAGGAGTTTCTCATCTGTCCAGATTGTGTAGTGAGGTGAGGTTGCATAAGATTGTGCCTTTTTTGTGGTGCACGGTAGCATAAGTATTTTGTGAAATGCATCAGTTGCAGTATACTTAATCAGGCAGTGAATCTTGGCAGCAGCACAGGCTGGTGTATGTGTGCTATTTTTGAGGAAGGTTTCTGTAGAGGACGGTTAACTGTGATGCCTATCTTCAAGATGTGTAGTGGACTGTGTATTTTTGTGACCAGAAAAGATGGCATTATTTGGGGAAAATGTCAAGTTCGAAACCATTGCCTTATAATAAAAGTAAAGCTTTATGCCACTGTATATATACATATAGTTAATATGAATATATATATATTTATTTATATTATTTATATATATAATATAGATTTCATAATTTCATGTTAGAAAAACCGAGGGTTGAGTATTGTTCCTCCATAGTTAATATAGTCTCTTCCATCAGTAAATGTTCAAAGAATAATGTCAGTTTCGTAAAGTGAATATAGTATATCTGAATTCATAAAGTGTACGGTATGTTCTTTAACTTTTTCAAGGAACTTAAACACAAATTAATGGAGTTGACTTTTTGCAGTCCTTGTGGTTTAAAAAACTTACATTGCAGTGTGATTTTTGATACAAAAAACTCAGCTTTTTTTCATTCTTCTGGTTTTGAATTTTCTGAAAATTTATTCTGAATTATTATTTTTTTTTTTGTTGCTGATGCAGTTTGACACACAGACTTGGCTATCTGCTACTGGAAACTTACAATTTAGACTTGTTTTTTGAGAATCTATTTTAAGAAAACAACCTGAGTTTAAAACTTATTCTTTCAGTTCCTCAAATGTTAGCAATGATGGTTGACTTAGAAGAAGATGAAGACTGGGCAAATGCAGATGAGCTTGAAGATGATGATTTTGACAGGTAATTGTGAAACTGGTTGTTTCAATTTACTATCAAGATTGCATAGCTAATGGTAGCCTGTAAGTACGGGATGCAAATGACTGCAGTGCATTGCTTTCCCTTTGCTCAATCAACTCTTAATTGTTTCCTCGGTCATGAGCAGTATATATGAATGTTCATAGGCACTGGAGAGTAAAAATGAAAAATATAGTATGAGTTGATAACTTTGAGTAAGAGAAGATGAATGTAGGAGATTTGGAATTGTAAATAACCACACCTGGTTGCAATAAAAATTAATTTGTAGATTATTTAGGTACTGTTAAGCAAGTAAATTCTTTCAATATTTGCTTATTGGTATAATTTGCATCTACAAAGTTGTGTGTTGTCTTGCCTGCTATTTTGCACTGCTTTAACTTTTCAGACTTTTTTGTTCCTTTTGATATTTATGTCAGGTTACTCAGTTTAGAATTCAGTGCTCCTAACCCTTTAAATTGAGGACTTATCCTGAAATTAGCCGGAACCGAAACTGAATGATGCTGATATGTTTAGTCACCTCCAACCAATCTCTGCATATTTTTCTAGATCTATAGCCTTGAAAAGGTGATGAGAAAAAGATGCTTTATTTTGAAAGGACAACCAGAATGTGTAGTGGGATTCCATGCTGGATTCTATCTAGCTCAAAAAAATTGTTGTTTTTGCTATTATTTTAAACCTCTTGCTATGGCTGCTAGTAGCGTATCTTCTGTCGTGGGTAAGAAAGATCTGCTAAAGATGTGCAGTCTTTCTGACTTGTTCATTCGTGCATGCTTTCTAGCTTGTTCCAACTTTTCACTCTAGACGGTGATATGTCTACAGGATTCTAAGTCTGTTCCTCTCCAAATAGGGGCAGAGTGGAGAAGAAACAGAAATACATACAGGGAAACAGTTATCTCCACACACTGATGTTCATTTACCAGGCAAGATGCCTTTTGTGCCATTTGGCATTCCTTTCAATCCTCAGATGTAATTAGTGTTTCAGAACAGTTTGTAACAGAGAAGACAAATTCTACAATGTGCACAAAGGAGGAGAAAATGCTGAAGAAGGAGTAGTGAGGGGAAAAAAATAACTTCTTCATTGACATACTCTTACTAGAGCCTCAATTCTATCAGTTATGCAACTTTCCCTTCTCTGAAGCAGCTTTCCAAACTTGTTCTTGCTGATTTATATATAGTAATTTTATAGTTTAGTCTGGAAATACTTACTGCTGTCTTAGAGATCTTTTCCCCCTCTCATAAATTAGCAAGCTAATTGGAAATCTTCCTAGGCAGATAGACAGTAGAAAAGACGTTGACTTATTACTGAACTGCATAGCAACTTCTACTAGACATCAGGCATGTGAAGATGCTTTCAGAACTGATGCACAGGAATTTATGGAAGAACCTGTTTAATCTTATGCCAAACATTCTTTTGGTTCCTCTGGATTATGGATTGAGAAGTAAACTACCCTCACCCTACCACCACCTCCCTCCTTCCCCATGATAATTAGACCATAGGGAATTAGTTTGTTTTATTTCTTCAACTTTTGAAGTTTTCCATGCAGGTAGAACTGTCAGGCTGCTGACATTCAGATTTATCATTCCATTAAATTTCAAAGGTAAATAAAATAGTGAAAATAGAAGTTCAAATCCTTATCACCTCTTTTAGGGTGTGGAAGTTTGTTCAGATGGCCTGCTTTAGGCAGCTTAGTAATTACTCTGACTCATTCCCATGAGGCATGCCAATTTCTCTTTACTATCAGCAGGGTAACTTCTTCTCAACACAGGTTAGCTGCCTATGGATTCTAGTGTGAAATTTTTTCTTTTAAAAGTAGCGAGCAAAGATCAGAAAACAAGTTATACTCAGTGAACTTAGCCTAAAGGAGAAACTTACCTGTTCTGGTCCTCAAAATAATAGGAGAGTTGAAGGCTTTGATACAAAATACTAGAAATTAGCTAGTCTGTGGTGGTTGTTTGGTTTATTCTTTCAGCACATTCCCTCATGTTACTATGCATTTCCCACCACTGAAGTTCATCTTTGTAGAGAGCTGTCAATGAGCATGATGTGCTTTCTAACCTCTTCTTGTGGTTGAGTCTTAATAGCTGTGTAAGATGACTGGGATTTATTTGCAGTCTCAGAAGCTAATGATAATCAGGCTGTAGCCTCGTTAGGGTGTGTTCGTATCTGACTAAGGGGGATGTGAGTCAGAGTACGCTAAGGCATTGGGGAGTATTTTAGCATTTCCAGTTTTTTTGTTGCTCTGACTTCACAGAGCAGTGAAATCCTGAAGAAGGAAGACGTTAATCCAACTTCCTTGTTTCCTGGCAAAAGCTTTGCAAATGCTGCAGGAAGGTGTGTGGTCATTTTGGCAAGATACACTGTCTTTATTTCCTTAAATTGAATGTATGAATTATTGGTGGAAGGAAGGAACACAGGGAGTGTTATTTCAGATGAAAGCAGCCAAATACTTCAGTGAATTTGCTCCAATCCGTGGTCTGGCTGGCAATGCTTCTGTCTGAGCTTGATTAATCTGAAGAGGAACATACAATATTGTCAATATCTTGCTGCACGCAGCCTTGTTCACAGCATGTGAATTTCTAGACTACATATGGTTTGTAATGAGACTTGAGGATTCAAGCATGATAGTTTGAAGACCTCTATTTATGACACAGCTGACAGATGCTTGAAAGAGGGAGATTCATCCTTTTCTGAACCGTGGTTCAGTTTTTCCATCAGCATGGGTGTCCAGAAGGTACTGTAATATTCTGGAGTTATTACAGAGGAAGTCATACCCAGACTGTTACAGTAGTTAGCTGTGTCCTGGAAATGTGACTCACTTTTCTGCAAGGATTAGTTCTGCTGGGTGAAACAAGTCACTTAACGTAGGTAATGTTTGGCTATTCTCTGTTCTGGAACTGGCTGCAAGTCACAAATTCCTCACCTGGGCTGGGTGTTTTTTGCCCGAGTCATTGGCCAGGGGATGTGCTACTATAGTACTGATACAGCAGCCTTGCTGGGAAGTTCTCTTACAGGCTAAAGCTTGTATTCTGCTGGTTCACTTGATCTATAGAAAGTCTGAACTGGTTTGTTTGTTCTCATGTTTTACACAAAAAGATTCTAACTAGTATTAATTCTACAGACAGTAAATAATAAATGGAGGGTAAGTAACTGTTTTGTGACAGAAGCATCCGGCATGTATGCTTTTAGATCTGCGTATGCTTTATTTACTTATGGAGGCTCATGTGTATTCAGATGGCAAAAGTTTGAGATCTAGAACTGCAAGAAAATGTTGGACTGTTTCTTTTGTTCTGGATATCAAACCTCTGATATTTTTGTAACTGTTATTTAGCAATGCAGTTGCTGGTGAGAGTGCACTGGACAGGATGGCATGTGGCCTTGGAGGAAAACTTGTTTTACCTATGATTAAAGAACATATTATGCAGATGCTTCAGAATCGTAAGTAACTGCAAATTTTTGCAATCTTCACCTTTTCAGGAACTTTGATACCTCTTACGTCTTCCTGCTTAGCTAAGTAGTGTACCCTTTTGATTTCAGCAGCAGAAAATGCAAGTGATGTGTACTTGGAAACGTATTAATTTTCTTTATATGGGAATTTATTAAACTTATGTACAGTGCATTAAAACTATTCAGGACCCCAAACAGCTGAACAGATGTCAAAACTAAAACAATGTAGATTTTTTTTTAACTTCAGTCTGTTTTTTTCTTATTTTAGACTGTTCTTTCTCAATTGGTGGGCAGTGTCCTACAATACCTTAAGTGTGCATGAACTGCTGCATGTTCTGTAGCTCAAATTTGTTGCTTCTTTTGAAGTCTTGTATTTAGGTGAATGTCTGTCATCTTCCCCATCTGTCCCCCCCCGAATTTAATGCATCAAAATACAGAAGTCTGTGATAGGCTGGCTGTGTTTGATTATGCTGATTTTAATCTCTGTTTCATGAGATGGTTGCATATTTCCTCATCAATTCCTTTGAATACCTTTTTTCCTCTTACAAAGACTCATAATGCTTGCGAAGGCAACTGTTCCAAAAAATAAGTTTTCACTTGCATGCATTTTCAATTGAGTTGTGATTTGGACTGTTAAGATGGAAGATAACACGAAGAAGATAATACTTTTGGGTACATCTCCTACCTGAATAATTTAAAACCCAGACTGAAAAAGGACTGTTACCTTGTAGGATGAGAAATAGAGGGCTATTCAAGGTATCACCTACTGAGCATCAGAATTTATGAAGTCTGTTCAGGAAGTTTTTTCAGTAATCTGTTTCCAAAATAAAACTTCCCCTAGTGTTTCTCTTCCAATGTTAATAGCTTCCAGGCTGGCAAATGCTGTGTTCTGTAGAAGCCACAGAAAAGTGTAGAGTTAATGGTTGGAAGACCTTCACCCCTGTGAAGGGAGGAAGTCACATAATTAAGTGCACTTTGTTTCTGTTGAGTTAGAGCTGTACCTAACAAGTAAGTTTCCTTCTTTGAGAAATGGAAATGCAATAAGTAATGTTTGAATCAGAGATTCTCATTGATAGGAAGTTGAGGGGGAAGATAAAGACATTTAGATTAAAACATCAGCGGTGTTCTCGGAAAACAAAATTTCCCTACACTACGCTTTACAGAAGCGCTACAGCTTCTCAAAAATGTTTACTGAAATAATAAGTGAAATTTCTGAGTTTGGCTAGCCAGTTGATCCAAGCATGATTGTGTTTCATTTTGCAGCATCATTAATTTCAAGTCTGGAAATCATGCTTATAATAATACAGTAAGAATGACAATGAATATAAACGTCACTAAGAACATCCAGTTGACTTAAATGGCGACAAAATAAACTGCTTTGCTGTACCTTCTATCAAGATTATACTTCATCTCATCCTGAAAAAAGGAGATGGTGATGAAAGATCAAATTCCACAATACCTGCTAGTCTAAGATAAAGCTAGTAGGACTTGAGGGGTGAAAAGCCTTATTATCCCTAAATAGAATATTGCTGTTCTTAATTAGTTTTGATGAGACTTCTGAACATTTTGGTTTTGATTGTTTATTTGTTTTAAATTTAGATATTGTTTGGTTCTGTAGGCCTTTGTTTTCCCTCTTGACCTAGAGAGGAAGATATAGGCTGTTCTGACACAAGAAAAATAGTTTCCCTGGTTAATTCATTTAATTAAAAAGCGATTCCCAGATGTTAGTACTATGTACATATTATATCAACTACTTAGAATTCTTTTTTTGGTCAGGATTTGGCCTAGATTAGATACTCAAATTTTTGTGCATCACTGAAAGTTTGGATGAGGAAAAGCAAAAGTATTTAGCAAATAAATTAGATGCGTTAATTTTCCTTCTCTCACCTATTCTTCTTGCCACTACCCCCTGCCTCTTCACCCTCCCAAATAAGTGATTTGTCTTTTGAGATTTGCTTTGTAGTTTTCAAAATGAATAATATTTATATTTTTTTAATCTTCTGTAGCTGACTGGAAATACAGACATGCAGGCTTGATGGCTCTCTCAGCCATCGGAGAAGGTTGCCACCAGCAGATGGAAGGAATTTTAAATGAGATAGTTAATTTCGTTTTGCTATTCCTTCAGGACCCTGTGAGTCTAATACAGTTAATTACTTCAAAACATTTTCATTTCTGCTCTTGTGACTACTTCTTAATCATTTGAGGGAAATAATTTTTCAGCATCCAAGAGTGAGATATGCTGCTTGTAATGCTATTGGACAAATGGCAACCGACTTTGCACCTGGATTTCAAAAGAAATTTCATGAGAAGGCAAGTAGTAGAGCAGTACAAAAAAAAACCCTGGTGAAACAATGTCCCATTCAGAAGCTTGCTTTTCTGAAAAGAAACACTTCTATTTCAGGTCATAGCAGCTCTTCTGCAAACCATGGAGGATCAAGGCAACCAGCGTGTTCAAGCCCATGCAGCTGCAGCACTCATAAACTTCACTGAAGACTGTCCAAAGTCACTGCTTATTCCATATTTGGATAACCTCGTGAAGCATCTTCATTCCACTATGGTGATAAAATTACAAGAGGTATAACACACTGAATGAATTGCTTCACAGCAAGTGATCTCTTGCAAGTGTAGAATGAGTTTAGCTGAACAATGAACTACAAACCAGTGGACAGATCTACTGGTATTTTAAATTGACAAGAATGGGGATACATATAACAACATTTTATTATTTTGATGCTTTTAATTAAAATATGTGCTTTAAAAAACTTTTTTCCTCCTCTCTTCAAGTTGATACAGAAAGGCACTAAGCTAGTTTTGGAGCAAGTCGTGACTTCAATTGCATCGGTTGCAGATACAGCAGAGGAGAAGTTTGTTCCATACTATGACTTATTTATGACCTCTTTAAAACACATTGTTGAGAATGCTGTTCAGAAGGAACTAAGGCTTCTACGAGGAAAAACTATTGAATGCATCAGCCTCATTGGTCTTGCTGTTGGTAAAGAAAAGGTAAGATCTCAGCCTGGAGAAGAGAATGCTCCAGAGAGACCTCATTGCAGCCCTCCAGTACTTGAAGGGGGCTTATAAACAGGAGTGAGACTGGCTTTTTACACAGTCTGATAGCAATAGGACAAAGGGGAATGGTTTTAAACGAAGAGGGGACTCTGAAAAGAGATACTAGGTGGAAATTCTTTCCTCAGAGGGTGGTGAGGCACTGGCACAGGCTGCCCAGGGAGGTTGTGGATGCCCCATCCCTGGAGGTGTTTAAGGCCAGGTTGGATGGAGCCCTGGACAACCTGACCCAGAAACTGACTGAGTGCTTGACCTAGAGGTTGGCAGCCCTGCCCCTGCGGGGAGAGGCGGAACTAGATGATATTTAATGTTCACATTGAAATTAGCAACAACATAACTATACGTTTAACAAGTGATCATGTCAATTCAGTGTTTGCATTCCTGTTTTCTTTTGTGGTAACTATCTTAACTAGTTGACTTTCTGTTTAGATTCACAAATTCAGAATAGAATCTTATTAAAATAAATCAACTTAATTTATTCCTGTCATAATAGACAATGTTGAAAGTATGTGGTTTTTTTTTTTTTTGAAAATACTGGAGCATATCATTTAAGAGGTGTTGCAATGGTAGCAAAGATCTGTATAGTTAAAAGGAAGCTTAATATAGGTGTTTTTTTTCTTTTCTATGGGCAGGTGCTTGAAAAAAGTTTGTATGTACTTGTAATAGAACTGGATATGATTACTTGTTATAAGGCTTGATGTATTTGGCAAGGATTTTTTTGTTGATGACGTGTTAGTTAAAATGTGTATCTGTAAAAGTGCCAGTAAGCAACTGTGAAGGACTGTGTAAGAATTGAAGTGATGTTCTGATAGCAAGCTTGAATTATGGTTACAGATTTTCGTTTTATTGAGTGAGAAAGACAAAATTTCTAAGTAAAATAACATGTATGCAGTAAGGAAATGCTAATAGGGATTTAAAAAAAAAAAAAAAAAAACTCAGCCTTTTTCTTTGACTTAGGACTGCCAGTGAATGTCCCCATTCATGCAACTAAATTTTAAACAGACTAACCATCAATACATTTTTCTTGAAGGACTACAGGAAATGTGGAAAATGAAAAGAGGGTGTGTGCAACGTCACTGGACCATCTGAAGTGACTTAAAGTATTGTTAGCTCATGAGTAGTAGCTTTTGCTATTGGCCTATCTCTGTTTCACAGAGGAGCCCAAAATAGTAGGGAAGATACCTGGGAAAGTTAAAAGTCACACTTTTTTTTTGTGAGGACTTACATAAGTTTCGATGATTTCTTTGTTTTTCTTTGCTTTTAAACAGTCCTTTTTATGCTTTCAAGTATGTGAATAGAGGCACAGTGAAGCTTAAAAGCAGAATCACTTAGTTACATTTCCAGGAAAAGAATTTGTTTTCACTTGCAACTTCATTTCAGTGTTTTTGAAGCTTTAGTTTTGTCTTGATAGCATGTTGAGCATAAGTGCTTGCTTGAATTGTTTGGTGTTAAGACTCAGCAAAGTACTTTTTTGATTTGCCTTTAAAAATGTTTTTTTTCCTACGTTTAGTTTATGCAGGATGCATCAGATGTAATGCAGCTATTGCTGAAGACACAGACAGACTTCAGTGATCTAGAAGATGATGATCCGCAGGTATGTTAAAATTGTTTCTTTATCTTGTTTGTTAGTATTTAAAATGTTCTTTGTACATGTGACATTTCTTAAAAGTGGGTGGGAGGAAAGCAGTTGCACCTTCAGACTAACTGTTCAGCTCATCTCTTATAAGACTGAAGATTCACTGCCCTGAGATGTCCTTTGAATCTCTCACAGAGATATGTGTAGGAGATTAGGCATCCAGAACCTCTATTTATTGAAGAGACTTCAGCACCCGGGCCATCATTCCTTGTCTATTAGATCCTACTTTATTTGGCATTGTATGAGTATTCCCTTGCTGTCATCTTACAAGTAGTTCCACAAGTTTCATTAGACAGCTGTAGTAATGAGCAAAGAACTATTTTGACTTGTGCAACTCAGGAAAAAAAAATTCCTCTTAAATCACAATATTAGTCTTTTGATCTGTTTGCTGTTTTCAAGAATGAGGCTCAATGGTATCATTTAAATTCAGGAAATTATTAATTTCAGTAAGAAATTTACTTTTGAAGATGGTCATGATTGCCTTACATGTACATCTTATACTGCCACATCTTTGATAGAGATGCTGTTGATGCATTGTTATGAACAAAGGCTTGGGGGAGAGGTCTTTTGAAGTTTAATTTTTATATGGCTTGCATGTTGAATTTTTCTTAGCCTTCTCTTTGAAATATGTCTTATGCACTACTGACATTCTTTAAAACAAATCTATCATAAAATGTTCTTCCTTCATGACATCTGCATAAATATGCATTAAAGTAAAATGTAGGACATTAAATTTTTGAGTGTACTCTTTTACAGATTTCTTACATGATCTCAGCGTGGGCCAGAATGTGTAAAATTCTTGGAAAGGAATTTCAGCAGTACCTTCCTGTTGTCATGGGCCCTTTAATGAAGACTGCATCCATTAAACCTGAAGTAGCTCTTTTAGACAGTAGGTTTTAAGCTGATACTTTCCTTGAAAAACACTGAATAAATGGTTGTATTTTAAGATGCATATTTTCTTAAAAAACAGCGCAAGATATGGAGAATATGAGTGATGATGATGGTTGGGAGTTTGTAAACCTAGGAGATCAGCAAAGTTTTGGAATTAAAACTGCAGGTCTTGAAGAAAAAGCAACTGCATGCCAGATGCTGGTGAGTGATAAAGCAGTCTTGGTGATCTGGGTATTGCTGGATGATGAAGTTTGAAACCAAAATCTGTAACAAAACTGTTCTTTATAGTATCAAATTAAGTAGTTTTTTCTTTCGGTGATAGTGTTGAGATTGAGTTTCAGACCATTTATTTTCCCATTTACTTGATGAAAGATAGTTTCTTAGAGCTTAAATTTTCATGATGAACAGTTTTCCTTTGCAGAACTTCTACGGAATTGGTGATGTTAAAGAATTATAATTTTTTTTTTTTGCAAATATACTGATGCTTCTTGCTGATGTTTCTGAATTTATTTTAAAAAAAAAAAGTGAGAACTGATGTTTCTATCAGGGCTATTTTTAAATATCACAGTTGAAGGGGTAAGCAAATGGATTATTGCATGTTTTAAATTAAAATAATAAAAAAATCCAGCCTTTCAACTATCTTTCTCAACACTGTGTAGTTTAAAAATGTTAGTAATGGTATTTTTATCAAGGATGGTCCTTCCGTGTTTTGTGTTTCAGGTTTGCTATGCAAAAGAATTAAAGGAAGGATTTGTGGAGTACACCGAACAAGTTGTAAAGCTGATGGTTCCGTTACTGAAGTTCTATTTCCATGATGATATCCTATTATTGAACTGTACTGTGAAAATGGAAGCTTAGTTTGGAAGAATCAGTCGTGCTAGCTTAAAAAGTTTTCCTAAATGAATTGAAAGTGTTAGTGTTATAATACTCTATTGCTTTATGGAAGGATTTCTTCTAGTGATGTTGTTTTACCCATCTTGTGGCAATAATTCCTAGTTTTCCCTCTAGTTTCTTTTAAATAATATTGTCAGTTACATTGAAAGCAAGCAATACAGAATGTGCTGTTTATGTCAACAAGTTAAGGCAAGTTGAATAGCTTTCCTGCTTGAAATAGGCTTTAAACAACTTCTGAATAGCAAACAGTTGAATTTTTCTGATCTTAACATGTATCTAAGAAATTGAAGTGTACTAAAGAATCAACTTTGGGTAGGAAACTAATGTCATCGTAGTTACCAGTGCTTACATTCTAAGCACTTTGGCCTTGATCATTTTATTTCCTTAATAATGAAACGTGTTCGAGTGGCAGCAGCAGAGTCGATGCCCCTCCTCCTCGAATGTGCTAGAGTTCGCGGGCCAGAGTACCTCACCCAGATGTGGCACTTCATGTGTGATGCACTCATCAAAGCCATTGGGACAGAACCAGATTCGGATGTTCTTTCAGAAATAATGCATTCTTTTGCAAAGGTAACTTTCTTTTTCTTAAAAATGTTGTGGCGATGTTGTTCATAGCTTTTTAAGGTAAGAAAAAGGATGTGTTTGCTATTAATTTAAATGACAGAAAGAAATGCAAAGCTGCCTGTACATCTTAGCTCTGATTTTTCTAGCTGTACGTTGATATTTTGAATCTCGGTGAAGGGTGGTGGGTAGAATAAGTATTAACCTAAAATAAACACTGGGCTTGTTTATTTTAACCACAAACCACTTGAATGGTGTGAGTGAAATGTACAGTAATTCTATGCCTTACTTGATTAATTTGAGAATTGATCACAGCGTGAAAGTTCTGTTGGTTGTTTCTGCTAGTAATCACTTAAAGCATGTATTAATGTTCTCTGCATGTTTTAGATTTCATTGAGACTGCTCAGGTACCTTAAGTCTGAAAAGCTGATCGTTTTTTTTTTTTTTTT